>JZKD02S2222750.1:1640763-1677645 GCA_000966675.3 Picea glauca | reverse complement strand
AGTAAAGAAGAAGGAAGATCCACAATTCTTTGTGGTCAGAAAACCCAAAATCATTTTGACCAGCACAAGAGTGGATGATTTGCCGGAAGAAATTCAGGAACTGCTGGAAGAGTTCGCTGACATTGTGGTAGACGAACTACCTCATTCGTTGCCGCCGATGAGGAGTGTAAGTCACCATATAGACCTCATACCAGGAGCTAGTTTGCCGAATAAAGCCGCGTACAGGTTGATGTCGCAGGAAAATGAAGAGGTTAAAAGGCAGGTACAGGAACTGTTGTATAAGGGACTGATCAGGGAAAGTTTAAGCCTTTGTGTCATTCCAACAGTATTGAGTCCAAAGAAAGATGGAGGTTGGAGAATGTGCACCGATTCTAGAGCCATTAACAATATAACCATCAGGTACAGGTTTGCATTGCCACGGATGGATGACTTGATGGACTGTTTAAGGGGAGACAAATTTTTTTCAAAGGTTGATTTGAAAAGTGGATACCATCAGATTCGCATGAGGTAAGGCGATGAGTGGAAGATAGCCTTCAAAACCAACGAAGGATTGTATGAATGGCTAGTCATGTCATTTGGCTTGACGAATGCACTGAGTACCTTCATGAGGTTAATGAATGAAGTGTTGAAGGAATTCATTGGGAAATTTGTCATTGTTTATCTGGATGACATATTGATTTTCAGTAAAACAAAGGCAGAACATTTGAAGCATTTAGCTGCAGTAATGAAGAAGCTATAGCAGGAGAAGCTGTTGATCAACATGAGGAAATCTTCATTTATGAAAACAGAACTCATTTACTTGGGATTTGTCATATCGGCGAATGAATTAAAGATGGATCGAAGTAAAGTGGAGGTAATTAAAAATTGGCCATCACCGAGAAATATTTTCGAGGTGAGAAGTTTTCATGGTTTGGCTAGTTTCTACTAAAAATTCATCAGGAATTTCAGTGGAATTAGCGCAGCAATGATGGATACCATCAAGAAAAGACATAAATCTTTTAATTGGACTGAAGAGGCAGAGAAGAGTTTCAACCTGTTGAAATGAAAGATCACGGAACAGACGGTTTTGGTGTTGCCAGATTTTACGAAAGTGTTCCAAGTAAAATGTGATGCGAGTGGCTTTGCCATAGGAGTGGTCTTGAATCAGGAGGACAAACCGATTGCATATTTCAGCGAGAATTTGAATGAGGCGAAAGAGAAATATTCCACGTATGATAAGGAATTTTGTGTCGTCATACATGCATTGAAGAAATGGAGGCACTATTTGATTCCAAGAGAATTTGTTTTATATAGTGATAACCATGCATTGTAGTATGTAACTCAATAGGAGAAATTGAATCAGAGGCATGTTAAATGGGTAGAATACATGCAGAATTTTACATTTGTAATTAAACATATTTCAGGTACTGCTAACAAAGTGGCTGATGCTTTGAGCAGGAAGTGTTTGCTGTTGCAGGAATTCAAAGTCAGGATGTTAGGCTTTCATGATCTCAGGGATATGTATGCAACTGATCAAGATTTCAAGGAAGTGTATGAAGCTGCTGAGAACCCAGTTCTCAGAGACAGAAGCCCTTGGACAGAATATATGATCCAAGAGGGATTTCTATTCAGAGGAAATAAACTATGCATTCCAAATTGCTCCATGAGGGAGAATCTGTTAAAAGAAAAACACAGCGGAGGCTTGGCAAGGCATTTTGGCCATGAAAAGACATTTGCAAAGCTAAGCGAGGCATACTTTTGGCTAGGGATGCAGTCGAAAGTCAAGAGGTTTTTTGATAGATGTAGAATTTGCCAGCATTCAAAGGGCAGGAAGAAGAATGCGGGATTCTATCAACTATTACCCATTCCCGAGAGGCCGTGGGATGAAATCAACATGGATTTCATATTGGGATTGCCTAGGATGCAAAGAGGACATGATTTGATCTTTATGGTGGTTGACAGGTTTTCCAAAATGGCACATTTTATCCCATGCCAGAAGACCAGCGATGCGACTCACATCGCAATTTTTTTTTTCAAGGAGGTCGTTAGACTTCACAGGTTACCTAGAAGTATAGTTTCAGACAGGGACACAAAATTCATGGGAAATTTCTAGAAGACACTCTTGAAGAAGATGGGGACTAACTTGATGTTTAGTTTTTCCTATCATCCTCAGATGGATGGGCAAATAGAGGTGGTAAATAGGAGTCTGGGAGACTTGCTAAGAATCTTGGTGACAGAGAACCACAGCAGTTTGGACAATGTGTTGCCACAGGCAAAGTTTGCGTACAATGACTCAATGAACAAGAGCGCAGGGAAAAGTCCATTTCAGATTGTATATGGTAGGCCACCAAGAGGAGTTTCTAAACTAAGGGATTCAGAACAGATAATAACTAAGAGCGCAAGCACTGAAGAATTCGCAAAGGCGATGAAAGAACTTCACAGTCAGGTGAAGGAGCAACTGATGAAATCAAATCAAGAATATAAGCGCAGAGCCAATCAGCGGAAGAGACAACTTCAGTTCAAGGTTGGTGATCTAGTTCTGGCACATCCAAGGAAGGAAAGGTTCCCAAGGGGAACATACAATAAGTTAAAAATGAATAAAATTGGGCCATGCAAGGTCCTAAAGAAATTGGGAGAAAACGCTTATGAAATTGAGTTGCCAGATGAGATCGGAATATCTCCGACGTTCAATGTCTCGGACTTATATCCATATCAGGCCGAGGAAGTAGGAGTTGGAATTGATGAACAACCAGAGGTCCAGTGGCAGAAGAAGATGCCGATTGCAGAAAAGCCACAGATGGAGCATATACTCGACAAGAGAGTGAGCAAAAAGACCAGGCGGAAGTAATACTTCGAGTATCTAGTCAAATGGAAGAACCACCCAGTGGAAGATTCCAACTGGGAAAGTGAAGTAGTGATACAAAAGTATGGACAGACCGTGCGGGAGCTCATGGACAGGATCCCATGAAAGTTTTCAAGCCAAGGAGTATGATGCAGGAGCATCACCGACTCATCAAGCGAGCCAACACATCAAGTGGAGATCAGCGGGACAGACCAACCCAAATTTTTGAAAATGCTTTGGGATTGTTGCACAAGCCTTTAATGAGCCATTTATGAAGGTGCATTTGTATATTGTATTGGACCTTGAGCCTTTAAGCTCTCGTCCTTTGGTAGATAGTCGGCATTTAATTTAGTTAATGCTGGTAGATAGGATTTTTAAGTCTAGATTTGATAGTCTAGAGTCTGAGAGGGAAAATGGATATAGACACCCTCATTGTACCATTGTAACATAATAGTGGAAGCATTTAGAAGAAGAGAAGAGCAAGTAGAAAATAGTGTATGAAGAACACCCATGTAGAGGCATTTGAATTAATAGAAGGAAGCTTTGATTCAAACCCATGGTTTGTGTTGTTTTCTCTGTGTATTGATGTTATGCTCATGAATGTTTTCTTTCCTGTCATGCATTTGTTTTTATATGCTGTGCATGTGATTTCATGTTTCAACTTGAAGTCTGAAGGGGAGATGGAATGAGGTTCAATTGTTTCTCTATCTGAGCCAGGAGATTCCTGCAAGGTGTGCAGTCGAAAAAAATCATCCGCAATGAGTGTGTTGATGGAGGCTCAGGTAGTTTAACTCTTGTTCTCATTCACCAAGAAGTGGAAGTGGGTTACTGAAGCCATGCAAGGAGTGCACACGCTGAAGAGGAAGTCTCAGTCATGAGTCTGAGAAGGAAATCGAAGACTACTGCTGTAGGAGTGCACAGAGTTGAAAGGATTCAACACTTGGGAGTTGTTGAATGATTTCTGCAAGGAGTGCGTGCAAGTCCCTCTGAAAGAAGCAGAGTGGAAAAGCTCAGGAGGTATAGAACCTTTGAGATATCGGGAGAAGAGAGCATAGAAATTTTGTGTCATGGAATATTTAAGCAAGAGTTGCAAGCGCAGGTATTGGAGGGCAAGTTCTGGGAAGGAATACTTATCCATTCTCAAGAAATCTTCAAGGAGGAAGGAGTGACGGTCGAGATTCTATGGAGAATCTCGGGGAAATCTTGTCAGCCATTAGATCTTGAGGAGTTGCGCAGGGGTTAATCCCTAGTGTGAAAAGGAGAAGTCCCAAAGGAGTCATCGGGATATTAGAGTCATCGGGGTTTTGAAGGTCGAGATAATTGAGACCTTTTTAGTCTTGAAGCACCGACGAAGATCCTAGCCGTTGATCTTGGTAGGAAACGCATCAGGCATCAAGAAAGGAGTCGAGGTTCGACATTTCGTGATTCCTGGGGACATAAAAACCATTACATCAGGAATTGTGATATCGCAATTCATGATATCCCGATGAGAGCTTTGAACCGTCCATCGACGAGGACGCGTGGCAAGAGATCTTGAAGATTCAGAGTTTGGAGGCATCGGAGTTTTCGAAGGCAGAGAAGTTGTGCAACAGGAAATCGCGATACGCGATATTCTGACAGAAGTGTGTGGGCCATAGTCAGAGCTAGTGGGAGACAGTTGGCAAAGATCTAGAGATCTTGTGAACTCGGGAGTTCGCAGGGTGAGATCTCAAATATTGGGAGCTTCAAGTCACGAGGACACGAAGTGGTGAAGTCTTGAAAGCACGACAGGATTGTATCGGCGTTTCAGCACATCGGGTGTCGGGAGTTGGAAACCCGAGGACTTGGTATCGTGAGTAGCGAAGTCGCGATAGTGCGAAATCGCGATAGAGAAGAAGTCCCGATAAGGTGGGATAAGGTCAGCGTTGACTGAGACATTAGGAATCGAGGATCCATGAGGGCAGTGGATCACGACAGCGCAAGTGCCAATTTTTCAACGAGGAAATTCCCGACAAGAGTAAGGAAAGCCTTGGTGAATATTCATCGGGTTTCGGGGATTTGTGAGACCCGATCCCGCGGTTTCAGAACTCGTGATCACGCGAGATCCGATTTCACGATTTGGAGTAGGGAGATCATAAAAGGCATTTTGTGGATATTGAGAACTCCCGATAAGGGAGTTGAAGAGCATTTCATTTCTTCGGGCCTAAGGAAGAGAAGGTCCTGTGGGAGCGGACGTGCCCTGGGTGGCGCGTTTGCATCATATTTCTATTGCAATCCCAAAATAGAGATTGACTTTTTCATTATACAAAACTACCCAGTAGATGCTATATATTCTATAATATATTCCTAATATTCTAGTAGTCCTTAAAAACATTGAAATTAGCAAAGAGAATAGCCAATAGTTGTATCATCCAGACATGTGCTTTTTTTTTTAGAGTCTTTTCATGATTCTCATTTCCTCATCAAGATGATGCACTTTTTCATCCTCCTTTGACTCTCCCTTGGATGAAATTATTGAGTTCAATGCCATGGACTAGTTTCCCTTGCTCAAGTTGAGTGCCAAATTTTGAAGAAGGTTACATTATACTTCCTAGAATATCAATTGTTGATTTAGTTCCGCTAGAGACCCCATTATTTTTGGTACATAATTTGTAATTTGTAATTCTATTTCATGAATTTAGGAAGTGACATTAAAAGGTGAAGGAATATTGCAATGTATCTTTTAATCATGACTTATGAGGGATTTGTGGATCTCTTGTAATTCTTGAGAATTTATTCGATACTAGCTTTGGATAACTTATTCTATGTGTATTTCACTTCCAACGATACCCTCCTTAGACTTGGTTTCCTAGGATCTAAAGGATTTTCTTTGCTTCTGTTTAGAGAACTCATAGCACTTCCCAAAAATTAGGCCCAATTGTTGCATAATCCCTGGACTCACGAGCTAATAGAATGAACCTTGTCTGAGGTTAACATTAACCTAGATTCCATTGTCACCTTGTGATCAAGTAAAACACTAGGGTGGTGGTTCTATTGAGAAATTCCAAGAAAACAACAATATCCCAAACACCGACCAGAGTGTAATGAAATATCTTACTTGATGAGAAGAATTGCTATTCCCCCAACACAGATCAAGTAATGTCATTATCCCACATTAAATTGGAGAGTTAAGAAGCCACTAGAGATGATCATGCGAATTTAATGAGAAATGTATGTGAAGGGGGAGCTCCTACCCCTTATCATTATTGTTCAAATGCTTGTTGATGTGACATTGCTTGCAATCCATGTGATGGTTTATGAGGAGGAGGTTGCATGCCATGTGACAAGTTAATATGTATAAATGTGTCTTGGTACTATTCATTGATTAAGGGATGGTTTGTTGATTTAATATGCAATTAACCACAAGCTCCTCCCCTTTTAGGGTTGAACCTAAATTAGTCCACCCATCCACTTCACTATTATTTTCTCACAAGGAATGATAATATATGACATTGAAGAAGGATCTTGACTCTTTCTTTATTTTCGAAAGTATTGAGGCTAAAGGATTGTCTCCAAGATTTAAGTCATAAACCAAGTAATTTACAATAGTCTTGTAGTCTCCTATTACAACCTTCGATTACACTCCACTATCTTTTTGCAATTTTGAGTCCTTACCACAATGCATAAGATTATTCTTTATTGTTAGAAATGATGCCAATTCCCCAAGAAAAATAGGATTATATTGTCCCTCTGGGGTCCTTGATGACCTCCCCTTCCCACTGCCCCCGCCCAACACCTTCCAAGCCTTCGTACAATTTACATCAAAGTTAAATAAAACATTTTTTTTTTAAACAATATACTTAACATATAGTAATTATGGTCATAAATTTGTATATGTATTCCATACTTCAGAGGATTGGAACAACTATCAAATTATTATATCCATTTGCATATTCCATGTCATTGTCATAAAGACATTTTCACATTATGACACATTACTTTCCTTAATTATTCCTATACTTGTATACATAACTTTATCCACATGATTAAAGTCATAAAATATTTAATCAAATCTGATTCAAAATTATAATTAAATTTGATAAATAATATTATCGAATCATTCAACATTAATGTCATACATACATATATAACACACACATCTTCTACTCATTCACAGGTATTTTTCACCACCACCATGGACCACGTAATTTTTTCTGTAGCAGAGCAATATCCCCTGGCAAACAAAGAATCCCTAATTGATAGAGATTATGATATGTTCGACACCGAAATAACTATCTCAGCCGTCTCTATGTCCAGAGCCAATTTGTTAGATAATGTAGGGAGACAGATACCCTTTCTCAAAGAAGTCCAAGCCTCCATAGTCCCTTATGCCATCAAGGTCGCATTCCCTTTCTCGGAATTCATCGGTTGGTGCGTAGAGAAATACTCACAGGAAGACAGAGTCCTATTAAATAAATTAGGGTTAGAGGTCCTATGTAGAGTAGGTATCTCATCAATTCGATATGCCCTCAGCATATCAGAGTTGCCCTTTGTAGTATATGAATCATTTGAAGAGGAAAATTTAATCATGGTTTCTCGGGAATGTCCCTCCGAAGTCAAAAAACTATTTTTACAGACAATTGTCAAACCCGAGCATTATTTTGAGAGTATGTCCCTGTTACACATTATTTTCGTCATCCCTATGACCGTTAATGATGCAAACCTATATGTTTCCTTTAGAGGGGTTAGTGGCCTGAGTTCCTAAAGAAAGAAGAGAGAAGAACTTTTCCTGAGAAAAGAAGTTGCATTCTCCTTTATAAAAACCTTATTACAGAGGATGTTCGTAGGTTTCTATATAGGCAGGGTACGAGAATGCCTGATTCTCACAGGCTGCACCATAGCTAGGTTGCAAGAGGTTCGCAAGTTTCTCTATAAGAAGAGTGCGAGAATGCTCATACATGGGAAAAATGAGCATCTTCTCGATGCTTCTAGAAGGAGAAACTTCCATGGTGAGATGGCATCCGAATGGTTTGGATCTTACTAACTTTCATGATTTAGTGGGATCATCCTAACCTCCTCACCTTATCCTCTTCATCTTATAAAAGGAGAGGAGCTCTCATGGAGAAAGTTAGTGGTTTTTGGCTTGGGATTGTTAGCTTGGTTAGAGTGGCTTTGAGATTTTATTTGTCAAGATAGATTGTGAGTAGCTATCATATCCATGGTCTCAGAATCCTTGGAGAAAGAAGTGTGTGGGGAATGAAGGACAGTTGGAAGGGACCTTACGACATCAATGCCATGGTTGTAATCTCTCTTTCACATCTAATATGACACAATAATATGATTCTTTCCTATAAATCTTGTTGTGTTTTATTGTATGATTCCTTGATCACATACATAGGTTTATATTTAGTTTATGCTATTACTATCACTTTGATTGGTTGCATTCTTTTGCAGGATGATCATTGTATGAGTGTTAGAACATAGCTAGGATGGCGATAGTGAGAGGAAGAAGCATTTAAATGGTATGTCACCTATCCCTATTTAGTTAGTAAATTCAATATTTAAAACTTAAGGAAAGCGTCATGTTCTGGTGTGTTTTGTTCTAGATCTAAGTGGATCTAGGGAGCTTTGTTAGTGTCCACACCTACCGATTTATTCGATAACAAAATTGGTGACTCCACTGGGGAACAGATTGTTTCCTAGTTAGTCTAGATTCCCATGCTTTGATTGCTTGATTTATGGTCTCTGAGTCTGTGGGAGATCCATCCAGACTCTCTGGATATGAAAATTCACTCAAAATTTTTGTCCTTTTTCCAAATTTTTCTTGATTACAAACCTTCTTGCACTGTACCTCTCTATGGCCTACAAGAATCATTGATGTTCGCACCCTATTGTTCAGTTCAGTACGACCTTGTCGCACCCTGCTTGTATCTAGACTACGAGAATCCCTAATTCTCACATTGTACCCCACTACCAAGCTATGAACTCATTTGTAAAAAGTTTTAGATTAGGTCTTCCTATCTTTTTGATGCCTAATTTTGCTTTGATCAGCTAGATTGAACTTTTGGAGCCTATATTGATCTGTTTACAATCTGCTTGACATTCTTTGAGTTGCTTTTAGCCATATTTGCTTTGTTTGTTTTTGAAGGATTAGTCTCTTGCTTTGAGTGTCTTTCAATTACAAAGTGTGTGTTTTCTTTAGAATTGTTTAGGGAAAGATCAGATTTCTTCTAAATAGTTCGCTTTAAAAGAAAACTTTTAGTTTGGGTTTCGTTGCTTCAAGAAAGTTCATTATTTCTTTTAGTGAAATTTTTTAAACAAAAATATTTAATTTCTTGCTTTATATTATATTGGGGGCATCCTTTCATTTGAAGTAGTGAAATTGCATGATTCTTTCCATGAATCATGCATTGGTGTAAAGTACCTTTTTCTCATTTGTTGAGAATCTTGATATTGATGAGTTTAATATATTTTGGGACATCGTGCATATGGGAATGATAAATGTTTTCTCCTTCTTGTATTATATCTTTCATCGAAATGAAAAGATTGCATCTTCATCTCTTTGCATAACTTTCGAGTCGGTCAAAACACCATATTGTCCACGCCATTTTCCTTTCGAGTAACAATAGCCTTAAAATAAAGGGCTTATAAAAATTGATTAGACGTTTTTATATTTTCTGGTAGCAAACCTACATTAGATTAGTTGTAGGGCTTTGGAATAGGTGTGAAAGATAACGTTCCAAATATGCAAACAAACATAGTATCTTGTGATAGGGAGAGTTAAATCCACTTATTACATTTTGTCCTAGGAAGCCCTTCTAACACAAGGGTCAATCACGAGGTCACATTGAGACTGGCAGAGTTACTCACCCTGCTTTGTCGGTCTTGGTGTAGAGATTGTGTGTATTATGGGGGTCGCTTGAAGGTATACCCAAAATGTTGAGTGGAAGCCTTTCAAGTTGATTTCGGGCTAGATACCCTGCCCTTGCATGTAAATTGGACTATCGATTGTTTCCCCAGGCATCACTGTAGTGATTGGTAACCTTAGTGGCCTATCTCTTTAGGGTCTTTACACAAGGTGACTATGAAATGGCAAGTCTTCACGGTACCTGGAATCGACGTTGGCCAAACTCACTCGGGCTCCTTGGAGGGTATACCCATGATTATGTGTGGGAGCTTACACTAGGGTGTAAGTCTGTTAAGAAGGTCGTGAACATAACTTTTCCACCCGCTCTATCTCAGCCCCTTCTTACTTTTGTCTTGCGACATTGGATTTCATCACCAACTAGTGAGATCATTGCGAGAAGGTTTTGTTTGATTTCTTGCTTACTAGATTTTTAGTGCATGTTGTTTTTTCTCCCTAGTGAACTCTAGATTGGATTTTTGTTTTTAATGGCGTCAGTTCCTGAAATGACTAATGAAGGAACCTCTACTCCAGGTGAATCTTTTGTTTTTCCTTCTTATGAAAACATTGGTCGTCCTCACATTGCTACTTTGAGCCTTCCAGGTCTCACAATTGGATTACCAGTATGGTTGTTTTCTACTCAGGTAATCCCAAATGTAGTAAGTGCTTCAGTCGTAAACACTTCCCCCTAAGAACATCAACCTCATGTTGATCCTTCGTCGTCTTCACCAATAAGATCTTCTTTGCCTTCTTCACTTGCAAGGTCTTCTTCCATTTCATCTTCTTCACCGAGTGAAAGATATCAAGCTAGTAACTTGGTGAATAAGAAGAAGAAGAAACAAAATAATAAGAAGAAGAAAAATAAGCAAGGATCCAAACCTCCAACCACTGTCAAACATGTTGGAAAACAACCAGTTACTGTTAATCATGCTGGGAGTGTTGATGATGTCAAGATCATCCAAACAAATCATAAGCCCAAGTACCCTTGCAAGCTTTGTAAGGGTAGCCATCTTTTTAAGGATTTCCCTAGTCTACCCAAGGTTATAGAAGTATGGTCTACACACCCTGATCAACCCATGTCGTCAGCCTCTGGACAACATGCTAATGACCTCCCGTCAACTAGTCACAATACAGTTGGGAAGAAGAAAAGTAGAGTCAAGTTCCTGTGTATGTTATGCAAAGGGAGTCATCTAACTCACCTTTTCCCTCATATGAAAGAAGCCTCAAAATTCCTAGAAGACATGCTTGTTTCACAGACTCAACTTCCAGCCACTTATCGCAAGCTTACTCTTGACGCCCCTATAGTTTATGGAATGATCACTCTGGTCCCTTCACCAGTCAATCCATTTTATCATGTCGTCAAACTAGTCACGTCCTTAGTTGAACTAGTTGACAGAATGGTTGATCCAATACCATCCTCAATCAATCTCACTCTCTCGTTAGAGAGTGAAACCCAAGTGGTCAATCCATTTCCACCTGTTGACCCCATTCTCCCCTTGGAGAATGCAACCCAAGTGGTCGATCTAATATCTTCATCGGTCGATCCTACTCTCCCGCTCGAGAGTAAACCTGATACTGCCCATGTTTTTCTTGTTGATACAGACTCTACCATGTCGGGGGGTATTTCTCCTTCTCCCGTGAAACCCCCTCCAAGTAATGAGTCCATCCTTTTTAATTGGGGTGTGCTAACTGGACCTTGTCTTCCCTCTCACATTCCTTTCCAGATTATAGTATATGTTTGTGGTCAAGATGTTCCTCAGACGCTGATAGATGAAGGTTCTTTTGTTAGTATTTTTTCCTCCATTTCTTGGCAAGCTTTGGATTATCCTCCACTTGTGCCAGTTACGCAAAATCTATTAGCTTTTAACAAAAGAACCAATCAACCTTTAGGGACCCTTCCTCAATTTCCTATAACTTTGAGAGGGAAAATTGTCTTTATTGATGTCATGGTAGTCCAAGACCCATTGGATTTCTCTTTACTCCTTAGGCGGGATTATGTCTATTCTATGAAAGCTATTGTGTCTACTCTTTTTCGTGTGGTATCTTTCCCTCATGATGGACGAGTTGTGACTGTTGATAAACTTTCATTTGTTGATCTCGCCTGGATTGCCTCCTTGATTGATTCTTATATGCAGACGATATCACCCCTGCCACAGGTCAATTATGTGGCATTGTCACCCATGGATTCCACTTTTGATGACTTAGATCCAGTAGTTGACATGGTGATCTCTTCGATAGGGTTATTAGAGCCTAATGTCTCTACTCCTATCTCAACCCTCGACATGGTGTCCTTCCAGAGTGTGTTTCTTCCTTCCAGTGAAGACCTTTTGGAAGCCATGATCGAGTTTTGTCCCTTGACATGGTGTCCTTCTGGAGCATTGTCCTTTTGGAATCCATGATCAAGAAGACTCCAAGGATAGTTTTTGCATCTCTGAGGCAACCTTGTTAAAAAATTAAACATAGGTCTTTGAGCATGATTTTTTGATTTCAAGCTCATTAAAAAATGAAACCAGTTATGAGGATAGTTTTTGCGTCTCTGTGGCAACCTCGTTAAAAAATGAAATAGAGGTTATGAGTATAGTTCTCGTTTTTGTGTCAAGATCATTCAAAAATGAAACAGTGGTATGGGGATTATACCTAGAGTCATGAGCATAGTTATTCTCATGTGTCAAGATCATTAAAAAATGAAACAACTTCCCTCTCTCCATTTGGGTCAAGTCCTACATATAGTATTTAAAATCTTCATTTCATTCTCCTTTGCAGTCGGATGAAACGAAGCTTGGGGGGCAATACTTTCAGCCTCTAGACTTCATGCTGAAGTAGAGCCGCTAGTTTCTTAAGATGGGGGCTAAGTACCAACCATCCCTGTGTAATGCGTTGGGAAGTCCAAGCATAGTTTTTTATGGTTCAAGCTTGTTTAAAAATGAAACCACCTACCTCAAGCATAGTTTTCCGCTGGTTCAAGCTTGAGTAAAGATGAACCCAGGTCCAAGCATATTTTTGTTTAGTTTTAAGCTTGTGTAAAAATAAAATCTATCTCAAGCATAGTTTCCTCTCGTTCAAGATTTTGTAAAAATGAAACCAGGTTCAAGCATAGTTTTGGCTAGTTTTAAAGCTTGCGTAAAAATGAAAACAATCCTGAGCTTAGTCTTTGTTATTTCTCATGCTCGTAAATACATGAGAATAACTTACCAAACTTAGTCTTTGTTCTTTCTCGTGCTCGTAAATCAATGAGAATGTAACCAAGTATACTTTTATCACTTTTTTGGACTCGTAAAGGTTATACGAAAAAGGAACCCCGTGGAGTTCCCTTTAAGCTCTTTTTAGACTCTCTAAACATGAAAAGATTGTTGAGTGACCTTGTTCTTTTCACGCTCATTAAAGTATTTGAAGAAAATGTATGTTGAGTGATAGTTTATCTCTTTTTTGGTCTCATCATACTACGTTATGAAAAAGGAACTGGGAGAGTTCTCTTTAAGTTTTTTTCAGACTCTCAAAACATGAAAAACCCTCGAGTTTTCTATCTTTGGACTTGTTAAAAAAACATCAAAAGGCCCATATGGGACCGAACCACTCCTTCTTAGGGTTCATTAAACATACTCCAAGGGACTTGTCTAAAGGATGAGCTTAAATTGACAAGCATATGTTATCCTCTTCAAGCTTGCGTAAAAATAAAGAGGTACTCGCCAGAAATGGTGGGCGAAAAAATTGGGAAAGAAATGTGTCTAAACCTGTATTCCATGGAAGAGTCTCTTTTGAACATGACACCCTTTCACTCGCCTTGTGTCTAGGTTGAAAAATCTACTTGTCTCTTGATCATACTTCTTTATAAGATTACAAATTGGTCTGTGATCCCTGTTGTTGAGTCAGTATTTTCCAAGACAATTGTCGTGTCATCAATATGTTCAAAAAGATGTCCAACCCGAAAAGCCTTCTATTGCATTAGCCATTTCTGCAGTCCTTAAAGCCTTCTATTGCATCGACCATCCCTGAGTCAGTCCTGAATCACTTTTTACTCTAACCTACATCAAATCTTGTTACTTGTTTTGTGTCATTGATGGGGGATACATTAAGGCCCTCCTATGACGAGTTTTTTCCTGTCGACTTCAACTCATTATCCAGGAATTAGACTTAGAAACCAATTGGTACCTTGGAACCTGCATGCCTCAATGGTTAAGTTTCCTTGCTTTCGATAGTAGGTTTTCAGTATTGACCCCTAATGGGAAGATTCCACCGAGTGTTCGACTTCATCTCATTAATTCACATTCGTTTGATTGTACTAGTGTATGTTGGGAGTCATTGACATTCATGGTGATTTCCCTCATGCTTATTAATGGTTTACACTAATGACCAGTAATCAAGTGGTTTCTACCATGTTCGACTTCGACACATGTATTCACCTTGTTAGATTCGTACTATAGAGTGGTGGAGATGAAGACCCTAGATCTTTTCTGACATATTCAGGTTGCGTTGGAGTATATTCATTTTTTACTGTTGCATAGATCCACATTGTATGTCTCATGGCTATGTTCAAATTTGAGTTTTTAACAGATAGATCCATAGTGTAATTTTGGTGGCTATGTTCAAATTTGATTCATAATGGCATGGATCCATGGTGTATGTTTGGTGGCCATGACCTGTCTTACTTGACATGGATCTTCGTATGTCAAAATCTATGCTCTAAGTCATTTGTATTCTGAGTATGGGAGTGCCTACCATAGTGATGATATATTATTGTATTGTATTTCCTTATTTGTTGGTAGGTTTCTGACCGACTCTTCCTTGTTCCCTACTATTTTAGCTATCACTCTGTTCTAACTTCATACTTTGTGGGGCTCTTTGTTACACATTATTTTTGTCATCCCTGTGACCGTTAATGATGTAAACCTATATGTAGCCTTCAGAGGGGTCAGTGGCCTGAGTTCCCGAAGAAAGAAGAGAGAAGAACTTTTCCTGAGAAAAGAAGTTGCATTCTCCTTTGTAAAAACCTTATTAAAGAGGATGTGCATAGGTTTCTATATAGGCAGGGTGTGAGAATTCCTGATTCTCACAGGCTTCACCATAGCTGGGTTGCAAGAGGTTCGCAGGGTACGAGAATGCTCATACGTGGGAAAAACAAGCATCTTCTCGATGCTTCTACAAAGAGAAACTTCCATGGTGAGGTGGCATCCAAATGGTTTGGATCTTACTCGCTTTCATGATTTAGTGAGATCATCCTAACCTCCTCATCTTATCCTATTCAGATTATGAAAGGAGAGGAGCTCTCATGGAGAAATTTAGTGGTTTTTGGCTTGGGATTGTTAGCTTGGTTAAAGTGGCTTTGAGATTTGCTTTGTCAAGATAGATTGTGAGTAGCTATCAGATCCATGGTCTCATAATACTTGGAGCAAGAAGTGTGTGGGGAACAAAGGACAGTTGGAAGGGACCTTATGACATCAAGGCCATGGTTGTAATCTCTCTTTCACATCTAATATGATACAATAATATGATTCTTTCCTATAAATCTTGTTGTGTTTTATTGTATGATTCCTTGATCACATACATAGGTTTATATTGAGTTTATGCTATTACTATCACTTTGGTTGGTTGCATTCTTTTGTAGGATCATCATTGTATGAGTGTTGGAACAGAGCTAGGATGGCGATAGCGAGAGGAAGCGACATTTAAAGCGTATGTCACCTATCCCTCTTTAGTTAGTAAATTCAATATTTAAAACTTAAGGAAAGCATCATGTTCTAGTGTGTTTTGTTCTAGATCTAAGTGGATCTAGGGAGATCTGTTAGTGTATGCACCTACCAATTTATTCGATAACAGTCCCTGCCAATGAATGTAAATGTCATGGTTATTGAAATCCAATGGGTCTGTTCCATATTGAGTCATATTTTAGGTCTAGATAATGGTAGATATGTTGTTGAGGTCATGTTATGTAATGTCCCTTTCCAAATAGGAGTTCCAGAGAAGAGGCTTAATGGTCTAAACTGCCCCGTTAGACTATAGCTAGGGCCAAAGAGGGGTAAATAGGGTTACTAGAGGTCACTCCAGTCACATGTGTTATATTAAGAAAGTGACATTGAGCTAAAAAGGTTAAAAGCACTTTTAAGTCATTATGAGATAAAAATAGAAGTCAACAGTGATTTAGGGTTTTGGAAGTCAACAATGAATTAGGGTTTCAGCATGATTTAGGGTTTTAGAAAGCTATAAAGGAAGGGTCAGTGACCTAATTTATCATTATGCAGATTATGACTTGTCATTGAGGAGAAGAGGTGCATCTCAGGAGAGATAGTTCAGTGTATTCTAGGAGGAAGACACCAATTGGTTGATTTCAGTGTTGAAAGACACACCCTAGTCACTGGGAAGATCATCCAGGTCTTCCATCATTCTTCATTTATTCTGCAGTGCTCCCATATTCCGGGTATTATCTTTTAGTTGCTTATTTGTATTCCAGCTAAAGATCATTTTTTCTTTTGATCTAGCCGAGTGTTGTTATTTTATTCAGCCGCAGTTGCTTATTTGTATTCTAACTAAGATCCTTTGTCTATTGATCTAGTCGAGTATTGTCAGTTTATTCAGCCGCATTCAGCCATTTTGTAATCCACAGAGATATCATAATACAAACTTTGCAGTCCTTTGTCGTGTTTATTATTTGTATGATCATTTATATGCTGTAAACCCTTGATCCTACACACACATTAGTAGTTTTTCCTAGACTAGCCAAGTCAGGAACATTACAGTGGTATCAGAGCTTTAGTCCTGTCAGCCTGTGACTAAAGACAATGAGTGCAACAAAAGACCTAGAGGGTCATGAACACGTAGGTGACGAATATGTCACTTACAACAGGCATCAGGAAAGAAGGCATAGACCTAATTTCCCCCCTTTTCCTCCTAGCTCAGAGGAAGAGGAAGAGGTACACAGAGAAACAGAGAGAAGGGCAGAGCTTGAGGCTGAGTGCGAGGCAGATAGGATGCTAGGAGAGATATATGAGTGACCAAAGGGCAGTGATAAGGCCCCTATAGATTGAGAGGTAGCTTTCATGCAGGTTATGAATGATATGTTAGCTATTCAACGAACCATGTCTCAGTCCTTGGCACAGGTGGTTGATAGATTGGCTAGAGTGGGCACCCCAGATACACAAGTCCCGCATGCAGCACAGGGGAACTCAGAAGCAATAAATAGACCCTAGTCACACTCTCACACATACACCTCTAGGAGTAGGATTCACAGACCCTTGTTTCCTAGTTTCCAAAGGGCACCCCCATTAGCAGCATCGCCACCGATATCACAGAGGCCACCCACTCATGCCGACGACATTGCAAAGTATAGGAGGGAGTACACAACATTGGGACATGACTTCCATCAAGACATGACCTTAGTCGAGTACTATGGACTCAGACTCAAGAACCACCCTAGAGAGATGCAGAGGGGAGGACCACAACAACAACAGGGGCATAACCTTGATTTCATCCGAAAAGTTGGGAAACTCACCATCCCTTCTTTTGACAGATCATCCAAATACACCGCCAGATCTTGGGTACAAAAGCTAGAAACGTATTACAAGCTCAACCAAATGATGGAGATAGAGGCCTTCAGTTTCATGACCTTACACTTGGAGGGTGAGGCACACGACTGGTGGTATCATGGACTGGTGACATTGGGTCACAGTCACATCACCTCTTATAAGGAGTTTAAAAATAGGCTCATGGATAGGTTTGACAGGAAGGATCCTGAGATACACTTCAGGGATCTATCCTAGTTGAGACAAACTGGCAGAGCAGAGGCATTCATCACAGAGTTTCAACGGGTAGCCGTGGTAGTGACAGATATATCAGAGCCCAGTTTGATCATGCTATTCACATAAGGACTCATAGATCCTCTAAGATGATGGGTGGAGGCATATAGGCCTACCACTTTGCAGTATGCCATCCTTCGCACTCGAGATGTGGCAGATTCAGTGCCAAAGACTAAAACTTTCTCCAAACCATTTGTGCCCCAGAGGGATCGAGACAGCAAGCCATTCCAAATAGAATGGAAGGGAAAGGAGAATTTGGATGATGAGACTAGGTGAGAGCTTATGAGGAAGAAGATTTGCTTCAGCTGCAGAGATCCTTGGGTCCCAGGCCACAGGTGCATGGGCAAGAAAGAGATTCATTATATTGAGGTAGCAACAAATAGCATGGACAGTGAGGAGGAGGAGCAGGATAGTGGATCCACTAGTTCAGAGGAGGAGTCAGCACCAGTAGAGGAGAAAATTCCCCGTAGACCACTGACACTAGCAGGAGCCCATCCTCCAGTAGTCCCACAACTGCCAGAGCAGGCTAACAGGAGGAAACCAACAAAGGGAGGAATTATAGTGACCCTTTCTGGTGTTCCAAGGTATGATACCCTCCGTATTAGAGGGATTATTCATGGGAAATGGGTAATATCCCTAATAGATGGTGGGGCCACCCACAACTTCATCGAAACTTCACTAGTATCGAGATGGGCAATTCAGATAGAGGAGTTTCAAGGGTTTGATGTTACGGTGGCAGATGGCCACACAGTGGAGTGTCTAGATAGAGTTCCAAACTTAGAGATGAAGTTAGGAAACTACATAGTGAGAGACACATTTTATGTGGTTTACCTATCGGAAACATATGTGGTGTTATGAGTTCAGTGGATGATTACCTTGGGAAAAATCACTTCCAACTACCAAACCTTGGAAATGGGATTCGGAGATTAGGATGGGAAGAAGGTCATTCTAAGAGGTATGTTGACAGGAGAACCCAGGATAGTTTCAGCCAAGAGGATGGAGAGCATATTCAGACATGGGGAGGTAGCATATGCCACATAATTCTTGATCACTACTTAGAAGGATTTAGAAGGTCGACAACAATACCACACAGAGATCAAGAATTTATTGGGATGACATCAGCAGGTCTTTGAGGCAATTCCACCAGGAAGACCACCTAACAAGGGGTTTGAGCACACCATTGAGTTGGAGGAGGGGGCCAAACCTATGATCACCCCCCCCCTATCATCATCCTAGGAGGTTCAAGGATGATATAGATACGACAATCAAGGAATTGTTGGTGATGGGACACATCAGACCGAGCAACAGCCAATTTGCTTCTTCAGTTGTCTTAGTTCTGAAGAAGGATGGCACCATGAGGATGTGCATTGATTATCGAGCCTTGAACAAGAAAACCATCAAGAACCGGTACCCTATCCCATGCATTGACGAGTTGATGGATGAAATGCATGGGGTAGTTTTCTTTTCAAAAATTGATCTATGCTATGGATATCATCAGATCAGAATCCGAGAGTAGGACATAGAGAAGACGACATTTCAATGTCATTTTGGACACTTTGAGTTCCTGGTTATGCCATTTGGGCTAACCAATGCACCTGCTACATTCCAGTCTTGCATGAACCATATATTCAGGGATCAGTTAAAGAAATCAGTCTTGGTTTTCTTCGACGACATCTTGATCTATAGCCGGTCATGGCAAGAGCATATGAGGCACCTGGATAAGGTATTGAGCATAATAGAGGCAGAGTCATTATATGCCAAAGATTCCAAGTGCGAGTTCGATATGACAGAGCTAATTTACTTAGGCCACATCATCAGTGCATAGGGGGTACAGGTGCACCAAGAGAATATCAGGGCCATTATGGATTGGCCGATGCCCAAGAATGTGACAGAATTGAGGAGCTTCTTCGGGCTGTGCAACTATTATAGGTGGTTCGTCTGGGGTTTTTATCATCTTGGAGAACCGCTTACAGATCTTACCAAGCATGGGGCCTTCATATGGACTGATAAATCATAGGAAGACTTTGATCACATGAAGGAATTCATGGGCACTTGTCCAGTGTTGGCACTACCAGACTTCACCTTGCCATTTGTACTAGAGTGTGACACATCTGGCAAAGGGATCGATGAAATTTTGATGCAGGAAGGACACCCCATTGTATTAGAGAGTCAGAATCTTAGTCAACTTGAGAGGTTGTACTCCATTTATGACAAGCAAATGTTGGCAATCATGCATGCCTTGACCAAGTTCAGACAATATTTGGTGGGCAGCAAATTCATGGTCAAGATCGATCAAAATAGTTTGAAGTATTTCCTTGAGCAGAAGGACCTCAGTGAGCACCAAAAAAAATGGGTGACGAAGGTACAGGCATTCAAATTTGACATAGAGTATGTCAAGGGGAAGAAGAACATTGTGGCCGATGCACTATCGAAGAGACCTGCAACATGTTCTTTGATGGAGATTTCAATAGATTGGAAATCCCACTTGTTAGTGGAATATTCCAAAAACAAGTTTTCTTGTGAGGTGATGGATGGGAAGATACAAGATGACCAATATAGGGTCATTGACGATGTCATATTTTACAAGGATAGAGTCTACTTGGTGCCAGATTCAGGGCTTAAGAAGAATATCCTCACTGCAGTTCATGATTCACCTCTAGCAGGCCATCAGGGGTTTTTCAAAACCTACAGATAGATCAGAGAGAGGTTCTCCTAGAATGGCCTCAAACAAGACATTATGAGACACATCAGTGAGTGTGTGACTTGCCAATAGAAAAATTCAGAGCATGCTCTTCTAGCAGAGCTACTTCAACCACTCCTCATTCTAGAGCAGAACTGGGAGAGTATATCTATGGACTTCATCACAGGTCTACCCAAGGTCCAGGGTAAGGACTGTATCTATGTATTGGTCAATAGATTGACCAAGTTTTCTCACTTCTATGCCATACTGACAGAGTATAGCACAGTTCAGGTAGCCGACCTTTTCATCAAGGAGGTATTCAGACTTCATGGGTTGCCGCAGAACATCGTCAGTGATAGCGACAGTCGATTCATAGGGACATTTTGGAGAGAGTTATTTCGGTTGGTGGGGACAGAGTTTACACCTAGCACCATCTATCACCCTTAGACAGATGGGCAGACCGAGATTGTCAACAAGTGGGTTGAAGGGTATGTGAGGAACTATGTAGGAGGACAACAGAGAACGTGGGTAAAGTGGTTACATTTGGGACAACATTGCTACAACACCACCTTCCACATGTCCATTGGTATGACCTCCTTCCAAGCATTGTACGGATATGATTCTCCCACTTTGGTAGACTTGGTTTTCGAGGAGAGCAGATCTCCCAAGGCCAAGGATTGGATCATAGAGAGTCAAGAGATTCTCAAGTTGTTGAAAGAGAACCTGCAAATGGTGCAAAACTGACAAAAGATAAGTGTGGACAGGCACAGGATAGAGCACGTCTTTGAGGTTGGAGATTTAGTTTTCTTGAGACTCCAACCCTATAGACAATCATGTATGAAGAAGAGTGGGGCCACGAAGCTCAAGCCCAGATTTTATGGTCCTTACAGGATCATGCATCAAGTAGGCGAGGTTGCTTACGAGCTAGAGCTTCTAGAGGGGAGCAAGATTCATAATGTGTTCCACGTGTCTTGCCTCAAAAAGGCAGTGGGAAAATTCATTAGCACATCAGAGGAGCTTCCCCTGTTGGATGAGGAGGGATAGTTGGAGTTAGTTTTGGAGGAGGTTTGGGAGTTCTGGGAGCGAAAACTGAGGAGCAAGGTCATTAGAGAGTGTTTGATCAGATGGAGAGGGCTTCCAGTAGAGGACACTACTTGGGAGAGAAAGCAGGTGTTGCAACACCTTGGACTGGTATTGCTTGAGGACAAGAACTTTTGGGAAGGGAGGACTGTAATGTCCCTTTCCAAATAGGAGCTCTAGATCGGAGGCTTAATGGTCTAAACTACCCTGTTAGACTATAGCTAGGGCCAAAGAGGGGTAAATAGGGTTACTAGAGGTCACTCCAGTCACAGGTGTTATATTCAGAAAGTGACATTGAGATAAAAAGGGTTAAAATCACTTTTAAGTCATTATGAGATAAAAATAGAATAGAAGTCAACAATGAATTAGGGTTTCAATAGTGATTTAGGGTTTTGGAAGTCAACAATGAATTAGGGTTTCATCATGATTTAGGTTTTTGGAAAGCTATAAAGGAAGGGTCAGCAACCTAATTCATCATTATGAAGATTATGACTCGTCATTGAGGAGAAGAGGCGCATCTCAGGAGAGATAGTTCAGTGTATTCCAGGAGGAGGACACCGGTTGGTTGATTTCGGTGTTGAAAGACACACCCTAGTCACCGGGAAGATCATCTAGGTCTTCCATCATTCTTCATTGATTCCATAGTTCTCCCATATTTCGGGTATTATATTTTAGTTGCTTATTTGTATTCTGGCTAAAGATCCTTTTGTCTTTTGATCTAGATGAGTGTTGTTATTTTATTCAGTTGTAGTTGCTTATTTTTATTCCGGTTAAGATCCTTTGTCTGTTGATCTAGTCGAGTATTGTCAGTTTATTCAGTCGCATTCTTCCATTTTGTAATCCACAGAGATATCATAATACAAAATTTGTAGTCCTTTGTCGCGTTTATTATTTGTATGATCATTTATTAGCATTTTTTCAATCAAAGTCTAGTGAGTTGGTTTTCATCGGCTTTGATAAATTCATAGCTGATAATGTACACAGACAGCTAGTGAATTTCCATTCACTAAGGCACTTCAGGTATTACACATACTTGTTGAAGATGTTCTTGGAGACAAACAAAAGGGAGTTCCTTGAAGAAGCACTCGTCTCAACTAAATGAAAAATAATCGCAATGCTCATTTTCATAAATAAGATCATGTCCAGAGTTTACAGCCTGATCTTCAACACTATCCTTCCAAGAGTCTTGGAAGACATGAAAAGTTATTTGTATCCAAATCCAGAAAACAGAGTGGGATATTGGGTGTTGTTCAGGCATTCTACAATAATTTGGATATATGGTTGTTAAGAGGCACCTTACCTGCTGCCTATTTTTCTGACACCCAAAGTCTTTTCCCTGGAGTTCATGAGGCAAATAATCATCTCAGAGACATAACATTTCCCGAAAATGCACAAGGTATCCAACCTAAAATTTCCTTTCATCATAGGACCCTTTGTTGTGAAGACTAGATCGTGCTTATCTCAGATCCATGCCAAACTCAAGGAGTTTGGATTTTCACAGCTACAAGGGAGAAGATATGGTCCACATCAGGTCATATCTAAAAGAAGATTGTTGAGCAAACAGAGCCCTTATGAACATGAGTATGTTGAAGGTTTTGACAAATTAGCAAATTTACAAACCTAAGTTGATAGGGAAGTCATCTTGTAGCCTACTCAAACACAACAAGTAGGGCCAAACCTACAGCAGACTCAGACACAACAGACCTCTCAGAATCTTACACTCCAAGTACCCAAAGTAAGTGTCTATAGCAAGAGAAGCAGTTCAGAGGCCCTAGGCACCAGTAGTCAGCAGACTGCTCCCAAGAAAATAAAAATCACATAGTCCCCACGGATAGTAGATATAGAGGAAGAAGATCCTAAAGAGTAGGTAAGTATGGATATGGTGGAGAGTGGAACCAACAAGGAAGAAGATGGTAAAAGATGTATGCCATGAAGTTAAAGCAGCTCAAGAGCTTTCAGCAGCAAAAAACACATTTTTGATAAAGCACTTGGAGCTGTCTATCAATCTAAAGAAGATTTAGCAAAGCAATATGCTTTGAAAGGAAGCTTGGTCATGAGTGAAATAAGAGAGTTGATACCTGAGGTAGAAAGGATTTCTCATCATAAGTCTTCTATGTTCTCATTCAGGGATATAGAGAAGAAGACACTCAACATAGTAGTTGCAGGTGAGGATAAAGTGTCTGAGATTAAGATGCACTATGAAAACATTAGTGCCCCAAACAAGGTGAAATTCCATAGAAACAACAGTGACATGCTGTGTTCGGACTACCTGGGTCTGAGCTTGAAGATTTCAAAGTTGAAAACTCATGCACTTAAGTTGGAGGGATAGTTGAGACAAGATAAAGCATCCAGAAGAGCTTGGAAGACTCAAGTCAAGAGATTAGAATCTGAAGGCCCTTGGGGAGTGAAAACTTACTTAGAAGAGAAATACAATCTGATGCAAACCTTGAAGAAAAAAATAAAGATGTTTACCACTGAGCATCCACAAAAAACATAGTTGGTTACTCTGGAGCAAGAGAAAGAGACATTTCAACAGGAAGCTTTGAATTTCAAGGCCAAAGTATAGCAGCTGCAGAAAGAAAAGGTAAATTGGTCACAAGGATAGATAGAAGTATCAAACATGGTTGTAGTTATACCTTGTACTACAGAAACTAGGCCAAGCACTGAAAGACTTGTCCAAGCTATGTCACAAGTTATCCTGAAGGAAGGAGAAATCAAGAGCCTTAAGGGAGATATAGAAAAGATGCAACAAAAAATGAGAATAAAGGATGAGAAGATGGCCCAGTTCAAGAAAGAGAATCAATCTTTGTAGGAAAGAGTAGACAAGTTGAAGAAAAGGTTGAAAGGAAAAGGACTGTTACAGGGAGCCAAACACGTCATCTGGCATTCCATTGTTGTTGAAGGCTGAAGCTACCAAGTTTAGGGCATACCTAAATTTCATAAACAAAAAATATAGCATGCCCATCATAGCCAAGAGCAAGTGCTCTGTTGTGAATGAGACACTGGCAAAAAAACCCTCATAGTGGGCACAAAATGCTATAAATATGTTGAATTCCATCTACACCTCTATACTTCGAGCCATTGGGGTAAAAGACAAGACTACATTGATTATTTGGGCCAGGAGGATCATTTCCAAGCATAACTTTCTTAAATCAGTCTAGACCAAGGCCATGCAGATGGAGTAGAGTACACATGAGTTCAAAGATCTGTTTGAAGATATTTTCATCAAACGCCTCCCACCATTTTGGGATGGCAAAGGGAAATTGTATGATCAGGAAGAATACAACTCTCTCCTTGCCCAATGCAGAATGGATCACTCCAAGTTTGAAAGCCTAGAGGAAAACTTGAAAGGGAAAAACCTGGTGGAGTATTTGACCATAGATTTTGAGATCTTGAATCAGTTCAAGATAGTGAATATTGCACTACCAACCATGACTTATGCCTCTTTCATTGACCTGCACATCTTGATCAAGGAAATGATGGATTGCGAGATCCCTTTTAACGTGCAGTGGAAGGAGATAGTGTGGTTGGGCAAGACAAAATGCGTTTTTCCAGGAACCAGAAAATAGCCTCCAAGTGTCACCAAATTGGCAAATTCGACAAAGGACCGAAGCAGTACAAATGGCAAGGATAGAAGTTGAGCAGTCAGAGAAATCCACCATTACTTTACGAAACATTTTTTATTAATCATTGTAAATCGTTTCACATACCGAGACTGTCAGTTGAAATTATTGTAGTCAATTTTAGAAGCTGAAACATTTTAGTTCAGCTATTGTAACCAGTTTCTAATTGAAAGGAACTTGAATTGAATAAATACTAGTAGTTTTGAATGTATTAATGTTGGCAGAAGTGTAAGGGCACCTTTAGTTTTTCTGAATTCAATTGTAAATTTATGGAGCTGAATTGAATACATGTGCAGAATCTTTTGAAGTCTCTATGAAAATATTCTAATGGTGGTGATATGAGTTTTGTCTCTTCTCCTTGTATGTATTTCTTATGTTCATTAATTCCACTTTCATTTTCTTCTATTTAAATTGGATAGTTAAAAGATCAGAATTCATCTCTTGATGCTCTCAGCTTAAGCAATTTAAACTGCATAATTCTCTTGCTAACTAATTCAGAATTCATTTCAGTAATGCTCTGATGCAATTATTTGTTTTCTCCTTCTTCGTACATTCTTCTTAAATACAATTATAACTCAGATTCATTACCTCATTTAGCCTCTATCCTCTAGAGAGTTATACTGTCCAGACATTGTTTTCATTCAATTTCATAATTTTGACTCCATAGCCCTATGTGTCCCTCCCCTTCCTTTCCAACAACTTTATAAAACCCCCCCAAAACAAACTAAATCTAGCCACTGATTGCCAAAGAAATATCAAGTGACACGAGAGAGCCCTCTCCAAGTTGAGCAGTCTAATGTCCAGCTCAAAAGCTGGTTGAAATAGTTACCTCTGTCATTTTTCTATGAGCTGAACAAAATCTACAGAGTGTTAACATTCTGGTGTTATTGTCAGGGACCGAAAGTGAAATCTTCCCTGGGAAAAGAATGACTTAAAGCTTCAGTTTTGACTCCTGAGGATGACAGTGAATCGATAGTATCCCCAAAAGGTTTTCTAAGAGACAAGATCATAATATCCCCAAGGTGTATCCCCAAGGTTTTCTAAATGGGTGGCAAATGTAGTGCCAGTCAGAAAAAAGAGTGGAGAAATTAGGTTGTGTGTGGATTTATGAAATTTGAACAGGGTGTCTCTAAAGGAAAACTACCCATGCCTAAGATGGATCACAATCTATAAAATGTGGTAGGCTCTCATAAAATGTCAATGTTGGATGGTTTCTCTGGATACAATCATATTATGGTGCACCCTGATGATCAAGAAAAGACATTCATGTATGCCAAGATCCCTTTTGGGCTCATGAATGAAGGGGAAACATTTAAAAGAGCTATGGTCATAGTTTTTTCTAATGAAAAAGACAAATTCAATGTTATCTACTTAGATGATATCACTGTGTATTCTGTTTTGGATGAAGAACACCTCAAGCATCTAAGAAGGGCATTTTAGAAGTGTAGAAAGTTCAGTATTTAGTTGAACCCAAAGAAGTCAAATTTCTCCATGGAATAAGGAAAGTTGTTGGACCACATTATTTCAAAAGAGGGGATAAAGATAGATCACAAAAAAGTTGAGGGAATCTTAAAAATTGGCATACCCAGAAGTAAAAAAGAGGTGCAATCTTTCCTGGGAAAAGTGAATTTTCTGAGAAGGTTTATCCCTAACTTGGCTGAAATCATAAAGTACATTACTAGCATGCTCAAGAAAGGAAATGAAATCAAATGGATCCTTGAAGACAAAAAATCCTTCGAGGATATTAAGGTGGCACTAACTAAGGCTACAATATTGTTCAGTCCTAATTTTGAAAAGGATTTCATATTGTTATCTTTTGCTTCAGAGCACAAAATTGTTGGTCTTTTACTACAGAAGGATGAGAAGAATTTTGAGAAGCCCATAGCATATTACAACAGTACATTGAGGGATGCCCCCTTGAAGTATGATATCATGGAAAATCATGCATATGCACTAGGCAAAGCCTTGAAAGAGTTAAGAGTTTACATATTGCATTCCCATACTACTAATAATGTGCCCAGTAGCTCTTTGAAAGACATCTTAGCATGGCCTGATCCTAAAGGGAAAATGCGTAAATGGATAGTTGTGTTATTAGAATATGACCTTGAGATCAAACCTACAAAGTTGATAAAGGGACAGGGAATTGCAAAGCTGATGGCACAGACCAATTGTGAACTCTTGGGAATAAATTTCATGGTTGACTTTTCAACAGGTGTAGAGGAAGAGAAAGATCCATAGATATCCCAAAGATTTCTTGACTCCCCATGGTATGCAGATATCATTTATGTGTTGAGAAATTTGCAGGCTCCTCTTGAATTGAGTAAAACGAAAGCCAGATTCTTGAAGCTGAAAGAAGCAAATTTTTCAATAGTAAATCAATATCTATATTGGAAGGATCTAGGGGGAATTTTGTTGAGTTGTTTGTTGGAAGAAGAAGCATATAATATCATTAGAGAGTTCCATAAGGGTGACTGTGGAGGCCACCATTATTGGAAAACCATTGTGCACGATATTTTGAGGGCTGGGTTCTATTGGCCTAGCATTTTTTTTTATGTCTATAAATAGGTTTAAAGATGTCATGAATGTCAAAATTTTTATGGGAAAAGAAAATTACAACCTCTGCCTTTGAAACCCATCTCTGTTGAAGCACCTTTCAGACAGTGGGGCCTTGATTTTATAGGATAAATACACCCACAATACTCATCTCAACAAAAGTGGATTCTAACAACAATAGGTTACTTCACTAAGTGGATTGAGGCAGTTCCCACTAGAAAGGCGACAGATGTTATTATCATCCAGTTTTTGGAAGAAAATATTTTGTCCATGTTCGGATGTCCAATCAAAATCATCACAGACAATGCAACAACATTTAAGTCCAAAAAGATGGAGAAATTTTGCAATGACTACAACATTACTCTTGGCCACTCCACCTCTTATTATCCTCAATGAAATGGGTTGGCTAAGTCATCAAACAAGAGCTTGACCAATATTGTAAGAAGGTTTCTCCAAGATAACAAAAAGGCTTGGTACAAAAAGCTCATCCATGCACTATGGGCTGGCAGAATCACTCCAAAAAGATCTATTTACACTTCACCTTTTTAGATCGTTTATGGTACAAAATCAATCTTTCCTACAACATTGGGGTTTCCAGTGATGAGGTTGTTATAGGAACAGGATGCAGAAATAGATGCCACTCGGAGAAGAAAGGATGAACTAATCAGTGTCCAACAAACCAGGGAAAAGGCCTTCCACAATGCTTAGCTACACCAAGACAAGATCAAAAATGATTTTGACAAGCATACCAAGGAGGATGACTTCAAACTGATAGACTTGGTATTGAGATGAGATGGCATAAATAAAGATAAGGGAAAGCATGGGAAATTTGACCACCTATGGTTGGGACCATTCAAGATTGCAGCATACCATGGAAACAATGCTTATCTAATAGAGGAAAGTAATGGATACATCATTGGAGGAGGGCTTGTGAGTGGCAGGTTCCTCAAGCATTATATCATTTAAACAATCATCACCCCTTCCATTCATTATACATAATCATTTTCATTTTTTTCATGAAAGAATTGAAATAAAAGCAGTATAACTAAAGCTCGAGGTGAGGGCCCTGATTTATGCTGAGTAGATTTTGAATTTTTTGAATAAAGGTTGATAGATTCAGATTGCAGGAATAAATCACAACCTAATGAGTAGGCACTGGGTCTACCATTATTTGCTACCTCGCAGGGAGGATAATATCCCCAGTTGCAGCCCATGTTATCACTAAAACAATTTTTTAATGGAATCCAATTTTCGAGACTTATCGAGAAGCTAAACTAGTGTAGAGGCAAAATAAAATGGAGGACAAGGACATATCTGGCAGAAGGAAGCTAAATATAGTGAAAGTGCAAAGTTGATGGGACTTGGTGGGCCACAGATCTTAGATGCCGAAGATCAATGGTTAGGGACCATATCGGGCAGAGAAATAGTGCGGAGGTTAATTCTTGAAAGCAGGCCGATAAAAATACCGTGGTTTTGACTTGGGACCACATGGCACCACCGGATGCATTTCGAGGAGAAAAAAAATCTATTCCAAACCACTTTGCCTCGTCCCCGAAATCGGGAAGCATATATAAAAGGGGGACCCTTGTCCTTATTTTATGTTTTTTCAAATCATTGGAATGTTAAAAGTGGTGTGACCGCTCCATTCAAACCTAAGCTCAATTGTGCACCAAACACATACATCTTCTCCTCATTCACATGTATTTTTCACCACCACCATGGACCCCATAATTTTGTCTGTAGCATAGCAATATCCCCTGCTAAATGAAGAATCCCTAATTGACAAAGATTTTGATGTGTTCGACACCGAAATAACTATCTCCCCATCTCCGTGTCTAGAGCCAATTTGTCAGATAATGTAGGGAGAAATATACCCTTTCTTGAAGCATTCCAAGCCTCCAAAGTCCCTTATTCCATCGAGGTCACATTCCCTTTCCTGGAATTCATAGGTTGGTGTGTAGAGTAATACTCACAGGAAGAGAGTCATTTTAAATAAATTAGGGTCAGAGGTCCTATTTAGAGTAGATAACCAATCAATTTGATGTGTCCTTGGCATACCAGAGTTCCCCTCTGCATTTTCTTAACCATTTGAAGAGGAAAAGTTAATCATGGTTTATTGGGAATGTCCCTCCGAAATCAAAAGCCTATTTTTATAGACAATTGTCAAACTCGAGCATTATTCTAAGAGTCTATCCCTATCAATAAATGTAAGTGTCATGGTTATTGAAATCTAATGGGTATGTTCCATATTGAGTCAAATTTTAGGTCTGGATAATAAGAGATATGTGGTCAAGGTCATGTTAGGCTTTCTATTAGTGTTTTTTAAGTTAGAGTCCAGTCAGTCAGTTTGCATCGGCTTTGATAAATTCATAGCTGATAATGTACATATACAGCTAGTGAACTTCCAGTCACTAAGGAACTTCAGGTATTACACATACTTGTTGAAGATGTTCCTAGAGACAAACAAAAAAGAGTTCCCTAAAGAAACATTCGTCTCAACTGAATGCAAAAGAATCATAATGCTCATTTTCATAAATAAGATCATGTCCATAGTTTAGAGCCTGATCTTCAACACCAACTTGCCAAGAGTCTTGGAAGACATGAAAAGTTATTTGCAGCCAAATCTAGAAAACAAAGTGGGAGATTGTGTGTTGTTCATGCATTCTACAGTAATTTGGATATATGGTTGTCAAGAGGCCCCTTACATTCTGCCTATTTTTCTGACACACAAAGTCTTTTCCCTAGAGTTCATCAGGCAAAGAATCATCTCAGAGACAGGACATTTCCTGAAAATGCACAAGGTATACAACCTAAAATTTCATCATAGGACCCTTTTTTGTGAATAATAGATCTTTCTTATCTCAGATCCAGTCCAAAATCAAGGAGTTTGGAATTGAACAACTACAAGGGAGAATATATTATCCACAATAGGTCATATTTAAAAGAAGATTGATGAGCAAACAAGACCCTTATGAACATGAGTATGTTGAAGGTTTTGACAAATTAGAAAATTTAGAAACCTGTGTTGATATGGAAGCCATATTACAACCTGCTCAAACACAACAAGTAGGGACAACCCTACAACAAACTCAAACACAACAGACCTCTCAAAATCTCAGACTCCAAGTTCCCAAAGTAAGTGTCTACACCAAGAGAAGCAGTTCAGAGGCCCTAGGCACTAGTAGTCAGCAGACTGCTCCCAAGAAAATAAAAATCACATAGTCACCACAGATAGTAAATCTGGAGGAAGAAGAGCCTAAAGAGAGGTAAGTATCAATATGGTGGAGAATGGCGCCAGCAAGGAAGAAGATGGTAAAATAAGTATGCCCCAAAGTGAAAGAAGCTCAAGAGATTTCAACAGGAAAAAACACATTTTTGATAAACCACCTGGAGTTGTCTATCAATCTAAAGAAGATTTAGCAAAGAAATATGTTGTGAAAGGAAGATTGGCCATGAGTGAAATCAAAGAGTTGATACCTGAGGTAGAAAGAATTTCTCATCATAAGTCTTCTATGTTCTCAGTCCAGGATATAGAGAAGAAGACACTCAACATAGCAGTTGTAGATGAGGATAAAGTGTATGAGGTTAAGTTGCATTATGAAAACATCAGTGCCCCAGACAAGGTGAAATTCCATAGAAACACCAGTGACATGCTGTATTTAGACTACTTGGGTGTGAGCTTGAATATTTCAACGTTGAAAACTCATGTACTTAAGTTGGAGGGACAGTTGAGACAAGAGAAAGAATCCATCAAATTTTGGAAGACTCGAGTCAAGATATTAGAATCTGAAGGCCCTCGGGGAGTGAAAACTTTCATAGAAGAGAAAGACAAGCTGATTCAAAGCGTGAAGAAAAAACTAAAGATGTATGCCACCGAGTATTGACAAATAGTAGAGCTGGTTGCTCTAGAGAAAGAGAAAGAGGGATTTCAATAGAAAGCATTGAATTACAAGGCCAAAGTATTCCAGCTGGAGAAAGAAAAGGTAAATTGGTCACAAGGATAGATAGAAGTATCAAACATGGATGTAGTTGTACCTTGTACTACATAAACTGGGCCAAGCATTGAAGGACTTGTCCAGGCTATGTCACAAGTTAGCCTGAAGGCATGAGAAATAAAGATCCTTAAGGAAGATATAGAAAAGTTGCAATAAGAAATGAGAATAAAGGATAAGAAGATGGCCCAGTTCCAGAAAGAGAATCAATCTTTGCAGGAAAGAGTAGACAAGTTGAAGACAAGGTTGAGAGGCAAATGATTGTTGCAGGGAGCCAAACACGTCATCTGGGATTCCATTGTTGTTGAATCTACCAAGTTCAGGGCGTACCTAAATTTTATAAACGACAAAGATAGCATGGTCATCACATCGAAGATTAGGTGCACTATTGTGAATGAGACACTAGCGAAAAAACCCTCAGAGTGGGCACAAAATGCTATAAATCTATTGAATTCCATCCCCACCTCTAAACATTAGACCATTGGGGTAAAATACATGACTACATTGATTATTTGGGCCAAGAGGATCTTTTCCAAGCATAACTTGCTTAAATCGGTCTAGACTAAGGCCATGCAGATGGAGCATAGTATACAAGAGTTCAAAGATCTATTTCAAGAGATGTTCATCAAAGGCCTCCCACCATTCTGGGATGGCAAAGTAAAATTGTATAATCAGGAAGAATACAACTCTCTCCTCACCCAATGCAAAATGGATCACTCCAAGTTTGAAATCCTGGAGGAAAACTTGAAAGGGACAAACATGGTGGATTATTTTACCACAGATTTTGAGATATTGAATCAGTTCAAGACAGTGAATATCGCATTTCCAACCATGACTTATGCCTCTTTCATTGACCTGGAGATCTTGATCAAGGAAATGATGGATTATGAGATCCATTCTGACTTACAGTGGAAGGAGATAGTGCGGTTGGGCAAGACAAAATGTAGTTTTCGAGGAACCAACAAATAGCCTCCAAGTGTCACCAAATTGGAAAATTCGACAGAGGACCAAAGAAGGATAGATGGTGACGACAGAAGTCAAGCAGTCAGAGAAATCAGTCATTAGTTTATGAAACATTTTTTATTAATCATTGTAAATCAGCTCACATACTGAGATTGTCAATTGAAATTATTGTAGTCGGTTTTAGAAGCTTAAACGTTTCAGTTCAGCTATTGTAATCAGTTTCTAATTGAAAGAAACTTGAATTGTATAAATAGTAGTAGTTCTTACTGTATTAATGTTGGTAGAAGGGCAAGGGAACCTTAAGTTGTTCTGAATTCAATTGTAAATTTCTGGAGCTGAATTGAATAGATATACAGAAGCTTTTGAAGTCTCTATGAAAAGATTCTAATGGTGGTGATATGAGTTTTGTCTCTTCTCCTTGTATGTATTTCCTTTGTTCTTTAATTCCACTTTCATTTTCTTCTATTTAAATTGGATATTTAAAAGCTCATAATTCATCTCTTGATTCTCTTGACTTAATCAATTTAAACTATGTAATTCTCTTCCTAACTAATTCAGAATTTATTTTAGTAATGCTCTGATGCAGTTATTTGTTTTCTCCTTCTTCCTACATTCTTCTTAAATACAATTTATAACTCAGATTCATTTCCTCATTTAGCCTTTCTCCTATGGAGAGTTCTACTGGACAGTCATTGTTTTCATTCAATTTCATAATTTTGACTCCATAGCCCTAAGTGTCCCTCCCCTTCCTGTCAGCAATTTTATAAAAACACCCCAAAACAAACTAAATCTATCCACTAATTGCCAAAGAAATATCAAGTGACATGAGAGGTCCCTCTCTAAGCTAAGCATGCTAGTGCCCAGCTCTAAAGCTGGTTGAAATAGTTACCTCTGTCGTTTGTCTATCAACCAAACAAAATTTACAAAGTGCTAACAGATTACACTCTACATATAAACTATTACATTGAACCAAACACTCAATGCATACATATGAAAACATTGTCATGGTATCGAATTCTTTACATGCATAGCATACCACTCGGTATTCAAATATTATATCATGGACGCACACACAACAAAGTATACAACATAACAATATACCTTGTAAATTTTTATAATCCAAGATTCAATCTATGCACAATGCAATCCAATTGAAGATTCAACTTGCATGTAGAACATTCAAACCCACGATTTGAATGGTTAATTAATATCACAAGAATTCAAGAGAGTAGGTTTAAATATTCAGTGGTAGTCTAAATGTACTATGTTTTTGTTCTTTTCTAGGTATATTTTTTGGGGATATTTGTCCTAAATTCTGCCAGATATTTTTGGATCTACATATTTGAGTGGTTAAATCTATATAATTTGAATTCTCTAGGGATTTTTCATCACGCTGAATCCATTTTTGCATTCAAAAATATAATTTAAACAAGAGAAAGTTGTGATTTTGTACATATTTATGTTGCCAGATTCCAATGAAAAAAACAAAAACATAAAACAATTAAACAACACCAAAAATTTATAAATATAATATCAAAATGATATAACCTTTCCCTAATTCATAAACCATGAAGGAAATTGATAATTATGCGTGTAAGAACTTGAGGCCAACATCGATATCATTTATTAACTCCAAACAAATAAAATCATTACATTTAATAAATTAATAAACCCACAAAGATATATGCTACAGAATCCATGCACATATAGAGGTATATAGGCTATGACATCCATGTGCACAACTATCAAAACATTAACTCTATAGTATTCCAGATATAAAATAGTATGCAGAACATAAATAAATAGCTAGAAATGGCAGAGAAACAATGATATAACTAGAACAATACCAGAATAATACCAAAATAACACCCAAGAGATCACTTTGATTACTGATATCAATGTTCACTTGCCTCTTCGAGGGGGAAACCTCCAGCAAAGTGGAGATCTATTACAATAATATCCAAGAAAATATTTCTCTTACCCTCTACTTCTATTTATACTAAATCTATCTATCCAAAAGAACAATCTAGAGGAAGATCCTTCTAGAAGAGGAAGCTTCTATTAGGTCTTCTTACATTTGAATTATTCTTCTTTATTGATAGGCCTTATTAATATTGGCCTTTATTACATGGAATTATATTATTCTACCTATGTGAGGGGTTAGGGAGGTTAGGTCCCTAACATGTGCTCCCCTTTTAAGAATATCCTTGTTCTCAAGGCTTCAGATGAGGGAATTGTTGTAGAATGGTTGTCGGCTGCCAGGTGGCATCTTCTGGAGGGGTATCTTTCCATTAGACTAACACTTTTTGGATGGTTCGTTGATGGAGACGACTCTCTCTCTAGGCCAATACTAAGGCCAATACTACGTGTGGATTAAACCATATGGAACCTTCTTCATTCAACTCAGGGAGACTAGTTTGATTTTGGAAATCACCTTATTTAAGAAGGAAACATGAAAAACAGGATGGAGCTTCGACTCACTGAGTAGAGCTAACTTATAGGCCACTAATGACACCTTCTTGAGCATTGTATAAGGACCATAAAATTTGAGTGCATGTTTCTGATAGTGTTGATATTTGAGTGAAATCATCTTATAAGGTTGTAGTCAAAGAAATACTTTGTCCCCTTCAACAAAATGATGTTCGGAACAAGCTTGATCTACTCATTTCTTCATGTGATTATGATCCATGACCAAATTGTCTTTTAGGGCACGAATAATAGCCTTGTGAATTGTGAGATTTGTGTCAACCTCCTGAACCTTCAAGACCCCTGGAATATAGGAGAAAATTGATGGAGGCTTTTGTCCATAGATTGCTTCAAAAGGATTCACGCGAGTAGTTGTATGGTAAGAGGTGTTGTACCACCATTCAACTAGGGGTAACCATTGAGCCCACCTATTTTTCCACTTAGATGTAAAACACCTCAAATATGTTTCCAAACACTTGTTGACAACTTCAGTCTGGCCATCCATCTGGGGGTGATAGGCAGTGCTAAGATGCAATTCGGTGCCTTGTATCTTGAACAATTCTTTCCAAAAATTGCTGGTGAAAGTGGGGTCTCTGTCAGAGATAATAGAATTAGGCATGCCATGAAGCTTGAAGATATTATCAATAAATATTTGAACCACTATGGAGGCTATGAATGGGTGTTGAAGAGAAAAAAAATGATCATATTTGGAGAGACGATCGATGACCACCATGATCACTAAATTATTTCCCGATTTAGGTAAGCCTACAATGAAGTCCATAGAAATATCTTGCCAAATAGAAAGGGGAATCAAAAGATCTTGGAGTGTTCCTAAAGATTTGAAAGTTTCTCCCTTGTTGTATTGACAGACCTCACATTCAGCCACAAAGGTGTGGACATCCTGTTTCATACCCTCCTAGAAAAAATAACGTTTGACCCGTTCATAGGTTTTGGTAAATCCTAAATTCCCAGTTGTGGGTGAGGCATGAAGTTTAGAAAGCACTGTGGATTTAAGTTGGGATTTATTGCATAATTAAAAAAAACCTTTGTAGTGAAGCTCTTCATTATGCCAAGAGTACCCTCGAGAAACTAAAGAATTGTGTTGTAATTGGTGGAGAAGGATAGAAATTTTTGGGTCTTGCAACCATTCCTAACGAACAGCTTGGAGCCAATTTGGTACAATGAAGGATAGGGAGAAAAGGGACCCTTCTTCTTCATATTTATGAGAAAGATCATTAGCCACTACATTTTCCTTTCCCTTCTTGTAAATGATCTCATAATCATAGCCAAATATATTGGTCACCCATTTTTGTTGTGCCAGGGATGAAATTCGTTGTTCCAGGAAATACTTGAGACTCTGATGATCATTTTTTTATTTGGAATTGTTGACCCAATAAATAAGGACACTAGAGATCCACAACATGCATAATAGATAGCATTTCCTTTTCATAATTGGCCCAAATGTCACTTTGAAAGTTGTTTCCTAGTGAAGGCCAAGGGCCTGCCATCTTGCATGAGGACGTCTCCAACTCCTTTCCTGAAAGCATCACATTCCAATACGAATGTCTTCTGAAGTATGGGAGTGCAAGGAGAGGGGTCGAGCACATAGAATATTTTAAGGCCTGGAAAGCATGATCTGCACCTAAATTCCAAGTGAAAGCATTCTCTTTCATGAGGGAAGTGAGAGGAGCAACAATCTTTCCATAATTTCAAACAAACTTCCTATAATATCCTGTTAAACCCAGAAAACCACACAAGCTATTAATAGTTTTAGGCTGAGGCCAATCTTGCATAGATTAAATTTTCTTAGGATCTACTCAGACACCATCCTTGACAAAAATATGACCCATATATTCCACTTCTGAGGAACCAAAGGCACATTTAGATTGTTTGAGGAAAAGTTGGTGCTTAGAGAGTATATGGAGAACTTGATTCACATAGGAGAGATGGGATGACCAAGTTTTACTATAGATGAGAATATCATCAAAGAAAACTAAGACAAAATGATGAAGAAAAGGATGGAAGACATGATTCATAAGACTTTGGAAAGTGGAA
>JZKD02S2222750.1:1585664-1608206 GCA_000966675.3 Picea glauca | reverse complement strand
AAAATACCCTTTTGAAGAGAACAATTTAAGGATTTTGAATATAAATTTTCCATAATTTTCCACCATGTATTTTTAGAGATATGGATTTTTCATTTCACTGAGTCATAATGTCACCTGAAAATATTATGGAGTGATTTTTTTATAAAATTAGATAAAAATAATGAAAATGAAAAAAAATATATCCAATTAAAGTAGATTCAATTTTTAAAATGTTGGTATCAATTCCGAAACTAAATTCTGAGTATTTGCAGGAGTCCGCTACCTCCAAAGTTCAAGTAAGATGGAGAGAATTCATAGTTTCCTGCAAACAGTCGCATTTGCATGTTTTCAACCAGAATATGCTTTCGGACGAAAAGTATTTTTTTGGGTCGAAACTTATTTTTTAACTGAATCCGTTAAAAATAAATGGATTCCTAACCTTTTGGCCAAAAATTATTTTTTTCGGCTGAAAGGTGGGTGAGAAAATTCCATTAGCCGGAAAAAAAAATGAAGGGATGCGACATTTAGTTTCGGCTGGTGTGAAATCATATAAATATGCTTTCCGTCGAGCCATTTTTACATAATTCGCTCGCTCATTTCCTATTTTCGCATATGTGGAGCCCATAAGAAAAAGTTTTGAGCATCTTTTTCACTATTTGGAGGATCTTTTTTGTTGTTTTGAACAAGGTTCTTGCTATTTTTTCAACTTTGTTGATGTTTTTGCCTTTTTGTTGATGTTTTGAATGGAATTTTTTTTTATCTTCTAGGTGTTCAATTTTTTATTGGAATAACCATTTATATATTGAAGGATTTGTTGAACATTTTTTCAAGGTGAAGACTTACTTGAACTTTATTTTCAAGGTGAAGGTGTTCATAAGAAATTCCTTATTATATCAAAGGGATTTTTTTTTAGAGTAATATGACTGTGGACACTAAAAAAATGACGGCTATGATCATTAAATCCAATAATATCACCTATGATACTTTTGTATATGATAACAATATCTTGGAGGAAATGCCTTCGTACAAGTATCTTGGAGTTGATATTCATCACAAGATCAATTTGAACTATAACATTGAGAAAATGATAAATGGAGGGTGGAAGGCTTATTATGGGCTTGAAAATAATTCTAAATTATAAGACCTTTGGCTATGGGATGAGAAAAATATCCTTTTTGAGACACTTGTCACTCCTATTATCTTATATGGATGTGAATATTGGGGATGTAGAATCTCTCGAGAATCCTGGAGAAAGATAGAGTAGATCCAAAATAAGTTTACAACTTGCAACCTCAAAATTTAAGGAAATACACCCTATCCTATCCTCCTCATAGAAGTGAGCCTTTCCCCCATTGAGAGAAAAATTATGATTAGGTACTTAAGGTACGAGAATAAGATAAACAACAAGGATGACAAGAGGTTCCCCAAACTTCAGATTCTATCCAAAATCACCAACGACTGAAGCGGGGATGGAATAATGATGTCAAGTCTTGGCTAAATCATTGGGGAATAAAAGAAGAAGTTATTCTACAAAATACTTATGATATTAAAAATATTGTACAAGCTAAATTTAAGGAGAATCTATGGTACGATAAAAAATTAGAGGATAAAAGAAAATTAATATACTATAAAGAGGTGGTTAATCCTAATCTTGAAGATCAAAAGTATCTCTCTGTTTTGACTAGCGTAAAGAAGTGAATGTTAGGGACCTAACCCCTCACGTAGGTAGAATAATATATTTCCATGTAATAAAGGTCAATATTAATAAGGCCTAGCAATAAGGAAGAATAATTCCAATGTAAGAAGACCTAATAGAAGTTTTCGCTTCTAGAAGGATATTCCTCTAGATTGTTCTTTTGATAGACATATTTAGTATAAATAAGAGTCATGGGTATGAGAAGTTTTGTCTTGGATATTGTTGGCCCTCGACCAAGTTTTGAGGAAACCTTGGTCAGCTTTGGACCACCTTTGGACTTCGACACATTGTTCGAAGAAGGAGTGCCTAGGCGGAGCTGAGATCATGGATGTCAACCATTTTTGCGGGCTATGAGGACCCAGTAAGGGGTTTTCTAGGGTTTTCGTAATGGGTTATGGGATGTCGGCCCATGTGGTTTTCCCATGATTGGCCCTATTGTAAGAGTTTGTAAAAGTATAAATAAAGAAGAATATATGGTAGAAGTAGAAGCTTTTTAGAGAAGTGGTTAGAAATCTAAGTGCAAGTAGTTCGATTGGATTTTTCTAATAGAATGTATGTGTGTTAAGGATTTGTGCTTGATAGAGAATTGGCTCTGTTCCTTGGCCTAGTTTTGGAAGGAGGATCTAGTTCTTAGTGTGCAGATCTCCTGTCTGGTGCGAAGCCTGACTCTGTGGCTTAGTGCACAGGGATGAATGAATGTAATATTTGAGCACATAATAAAGAAGGCAAAGCGGTTGGTGGACGTAGCCCCAGACTGGGGTGAACCACATATATATGGTGTCTTATGGTTTTCTTTGTGCAATGTTATATATGTTATGTTTTTCTTAGTTTTTAGATTAGACATATAATGAATGTGTATGTGTTGCTTAATTGCATTGCTTATGTTAGAATTCTAGATCTGACTCAGAGTGCTAAGTGATAAGTGTTTAAGGAGCATAATATTTTGTTATTACTGCGTTAGATCTATCTTAGATTATGTTCTGTGATGTTTATAAGGTTAATGAACTAATGTATGTCACTTCCTAAGCATTAACATAATACCCTACGAAGTGTTATTATCACATATCTGTGTCCCAGCTTGGTTACAGAAACCTACATCCTGTAACCCCCCTTTCTTCTACCTCAGGTGAGACTTCGACTACTTCGTAGGTGTTGCCGAAAGGGCCGATAGTCAGGGTTTTTTTGGTGTGTTGTTAAGAATTGAACCCTGGGTCTACCCCTGTGCCAACAAATGGTTCTGTTGTCGGGATGTGAAACTGTGATTGTTGGGAACTAAAGTAAAGAAAAGAGAATCTCTGTGCATAGATCTATTGCTGAAGTGTGAAATACTCTACATGGCTTGCGAAGTTTTGTGCTAAGAAAGAAATCTGATATGAAGTAAAGAGGTAAATATTTTTGCTTTAACAAGAGTAAGATAGGTGAATTTTTTTTTTTCGAAAGAATTTATTTAAGTATGTTTAATAGATTATGTCCTAGTATGAAGGCTAGGGTGCAGTTGAAAGAAAGATTTGATCTAAGTAAAATTAATAGAAATGAAGAAATGTATGTTATCCCTATGCATAGAAAGGGTTTTTGGACTAATAAGTGGATGTAGGAACCTAGAAAAAAATTGTGTATATTAAAGGTCCAGCACTGTGATCTTAGTGCACAGTACATAAGAGGTTGGGGAATGTTTACAAGAAAAAGAGGATTGACATTGTGCTATAATTACAGAAGACTGGAACACTTTGCTAAGGAATGTCGTGGCACAGATCCTATTTGTCTTTGTTGTAAGGTTGTTGGTCATGAGGTTTAGGATTGTCCAAGGATGATTGCTAAAGTTGAAATGATGAACATGAGACAACAAAACTATGAAGGAAGTCAAGAGACTAAGGGCATGTTAAAGAAAGAATCAAAGAAAGTTTAGACTACATTATTACAGCTGAAAGAAACGATGTATGTTCACAAAGATGTCATTTTACCATAGATCCTGAAAGTAAAACAACGCATAAGTACAAGAATAGAAGAGTTTGACATAGACTATATCTAGGATGAAGAAACACAAGTAAATATTATGATAGAATCCACTTGGGAATTTTTGGGAAAGCCTACTGTGGTACCTTCGTTAGGAAGGATAGGCTTGTTTAGGGGAAATATGATAACCTTATGTGGAAGATTTACTAACGTACCTATTATTGTTCATGGAACATCGTCTGAAGAGGAATTTGAAGTCATTAAGCTTGTTGTGGACAACGCCCCCTTCCCACTTTTGTTAGGTAAGACTTGGATTGAGAGGGATCAGATTAGAAGGAAAGAAGAGGAAGAAGTTACATAAAAGAAAAAGAAAGAACTATGGGATTTCATAGCTAAAAGAATAGATCGGCTAATATACGAATGAGAGGATAAGTCGAAGCAACAAAACAAAGTAACAATGCAGGAGGAACAGAAAGCAAGAAAATTAGTTGTCAAGGTTGAAAGAATGAAAGAAGGTTTGAAGACCTATCTACTAAAGAAAGAAGTATATCAACCCAGGAAGTGTTAATAAAAGGGATATTAACTTTAGACCCTTTGAGGGCACATCAGCAGTGCGAAGTCACCACACTAGGGGACGATAAGAATAAAAATGGAAAGAGGATTCTAGAAACAATTAGAGAGACTCTGATCACAGGAAAGAAGGCAAGGAAGCTCAATAAAAAGAAAGCTAAGTTGGAAAAGCTACAAGAAGCTACAGAAACCAGATGGAAGGTTTCGTAGACTAGAACCTCGTAGGAGACGGGTTTGTAGGAATTGAACCTCGATAGAAAAACAGGACCGTGCAGAATGGGACTTCTCCCTAGCGAAGTTATATGACCGTTGGAGGCACCCCTACCATTATAATGATGCTCTGGAACGGGTTAGAAAACACATTTATCGGTGGATGGACCTCTTTTGGATGTTGAGACCATGCCATAACAGACAGTTTCACATTGATGGAAGCAGTCTTGATCGTTGGAAGAATCTGTTACGAAGCCCCACTTATTTAACTTGCCGGTCACTGCACTGAGACCACTTTTTTATACCTGTGATTGACTAAGATAAACATATAATTTTCCCAGTTTCAAGCTGTGTTATCTAAAACTAGACCTCGCCGTCCGTTTTTCTACCCCTCCTGTCTGTTTTTCTACCCCAACCCGTCAGTTTAAAAGTTAGAATGTCAAGAGAACCTAGTGAACTGGAGAAGTCTATCGAGGAAGTCCTCGAGAATATAATGGCCAACAGATCGATATCCAAAGGTGTTCACACATCATTGACTAGGGGACTGCAGGATTCCCCTTCAACTGGACATCATTCTAGCCGTATCAACCCCGTGACTGAACAGTGAAGTAAGCACCGAGGCGATATAGCTAATGAAAAGAAGATCTCGTCAATCCTAACCAAGTATATCCCACCTTTGGTTGGCGTTGTTAACTGCGAAAACATCCCATGTGATTTTGAGTACACCGTGTTCACTGCGTACATTCTAAAAGGAATATGCGTAGTCGGGAGTCGGTTAGGAAAGATCTTGCTGCTGAAGAACAACGACTTCAATCTAGGATAAAGGAAGAACTACGCTATGCTAGTGCCCCACTTCTACTTGATGAATTCAACTGGGAAGAAGCCTCGCCTCATCTCCCAGCCATGGATTAAGGGACTGGCGTAGTCCACCGTGCTAAATGTGATAAATATCCCACATTTTGGCCACCAATAGGAGGTTAACACTTGCATGAAACTCCTTCTGTCGAGTTATCATGGCGAATACATGTGGCTCGATTGAAGGATTTTTTTGGATTAGATGTTGATCCACCATATTACAGGCTTAAGTGTGAAGGGACCTGACCCTCAATAGTTTTATCCAGGGAAGGCTTCAGACCGTTCCTTGTCACAATGCATCAAGGAAGCTTACGAAGAAGTAGAGAAAGGAAATCGAGGTTACAAGGTAGCCTCCATACAGGATGGCGCGGTGCACCTAGCTTGCCAACTCCTAGCTGGAAAGCTCGTAAGGAAGAGCCACCCCACACAGGTCACCGGGTTCGTGGTGGACCTCACAGGAAAATGTGTGGATGGCATGAAGATGACCTAAGTGAATTACCTCATCAATAAGATGGAGAAATATTGTCGCAAAGCCCGGGACATGGGATATGAATTCCACTACAACTGGCTGATCATTTTGATCACATTTGTCGCTTGGAAAATTCTTGAAGGAGACACCTTCCCAGAGATCGAACTCTCGGAGCCGTTGACCGCTAGGTTTTCCACCTTGTGGTACACCAATAACATGACGAAGAAGTGGTAGTCCACTGTCATGTTTCATGCATACTATCAGTAATTGAAGGTTGTTATCGAATCATTTCCATGCATGGGACCGCACACCCTGCACTAGTACCAACCAATAACAAAGTTTTGAACATATCCACATTTCATTTACATAACTATGTGCCGAGATGAGAACCAGGAAGAGTTACAGTCATACTACAAGCTAACAGATGAAGACATGGATCATATTACAAAGGAGTGGCTGGAGGAATTTCTGGTACCTGTCACTGATGCAGAACTATCCAAAAATGACACCATAGGAAGCCCCATAGTCACCTCATTTAAGTATGTCAGAGAGTCTAGTGGGACGAAGAAGAAGAAAAAGAAGTAGGAATTCCAGGATATAGAAAGCGATGAGGAGGACAACGCTTCTGAAGACAACGGGTCTGGCTTGCTCGGAGGAGGAGGAGAAGACGAAGTAGAAGGAAAGGGAGGAGGAGATGAAAGAGAAGAAGTACAAGGAGGAGGCAAATATACACCACCTACAGATCTCCCTAATGGAATGATAACACCGCATAAGAGGAAGGTTTCTCCAAAGAAACCCTCAGCAAGGAAGAAAACACGTGCTAATAAGCCCCAATTATAGGCCATGCTCATGGAGGACAATATCAATTTGGTCCATGGAGCTATGGAGGATGCTTCTGAGTACATCTTGCAGATATATGGAGAGAAGCAGAAAGAGATATATGGAAGGATAGAAAATGAATTGAAGGAAGTACAACAAGTGGTTCATTTGGTCCGCGCAGTACCTACCGCGCCTTCCTCGTCACAGACTACAGATTGGGGGATGAACCAACCCAATTGAGAAGGCTTGCATATGTGACAGAAGCTCGACTTCAGATAGTCCAGGAAGAGAAGGAGAAGGCTACAAAAGCCTTGAAATAGGATAAATATGGAGTCCTAGCACAATTAAGAGTAGCACAGGAAAATGTAGCAACCCAGGAAAGTGATAAAGAAGATCTTTAGGCGAAGCTCTAGGAGGAAAAATCCCAGCTATAGACAGAAAAGGCATAGTTTCTCGAAGAATGAGCCATGGTCAAAAAAGTAGTGAGTAAAGCATGTCACTCTGTGCCAGGCCTAGCACAGGAGGAGCAAGAGTCGGTCGAGGCTCAAGTAGTGAATCTTGCTGAGATCATCCAACAACTTCAAGCCAGGATAGTAGAATTGGAGGCCCAAGCAGTGCCAAAAATGCCACAAGAGGTATGCAACCAGAGGGAGGAAACCGATAAGAACACAGTAGTAAGGATAATATCCCTCACCTCAGAGTGAAAACAGTTGAGTGATAGAAGTGCACAGACATATGAATGCCTTGCCAAGGATCCAGAGATAAGAAAGATGGAAGCACATCTATAGAAGGTGCAACAACAGGCATTTTCCATGCAAGCACAAATGAAGCTACTCACCGCAGTTGAAAGAATGCTACCCGTGATTGACTAAGCTAAGCAAGTAGTTTGATTGGCTTTGTGCAAGGGAATGTATGTGTGTTAAGGCTCTGTGCATGATAGAGAATTGGATCTGTGCCTTGACCTATTTTTGGAGGGAGGATCTGGCGCTTAGTGCGTAGATATGGAGAGAAGAAGGAAGAGATATATGGAAGGATCGAAAAGGAATTGAAGGAAGTACAACAAGTTGTTCGTTTGGTCCATGCAGTACCTACCGCACCTTCCCTGTCACAAACTGTAGAATTGGGGGATGAACCAACATAATTGAGAAGGCTTGTAGATGTGATAGAAGCTTGACTTTAGATAGTCCAAGAAGAGAAGGAGAAGGCGACATAAGCCTTGAAACAAGAGAAAGATGGAGTCCTAGCACAATTAAGAGTAGCGCAGGAAAATGTAGCAACCTAGGAAAAATCCCAACTATAGATAGAAAAGGCACAGCTTCTTGAAGAACGAGCCATGGTCAAAGAAGTAGTGACTAAAGAATGTCACTATATGCCATGCCAGGCACAGGAGGAGCAAGAGTCGGTCGAGGCTCAAGTAGTGAAGCTCACTGAGATAATCCAACAACTTCAAGCTAGGATAGCATAATTGGAGGCCCAAGCAGTGTCAAGCATGCCACAAGAAGTACGTGACCAGAGGGAGGAAACCGCTAAGAACACAGTAGTAAGGATAAGATCCCTCGCCTCAGAGTGAAAACAGCTTAGTGATATAAGCACATAGACATATGAATGACTCATCGAGGATACAGAGCTAAGAAAGCTGGAAGCACATCTACAGAAGGTGCAACAACATGAATTTTTCATGCAGGCACAAATGAAGCTACTCACCGCAGTTGAAATAATGAAGAGATCACAGGAGCAGTGTGTAGTACAACAACAAATCACTTCCCTACAGGGAAAGGTAATGAAAGTCACACAGAAGTTGCAACCTGTGCAGGATGAAGCATACAAGGTGTTCGAAGAGATTGATGGACAGGGCTCGTAATTGGGCCAAGTGGTTGTAACAATAGAACAATGCCTGGAAGGGCCTGTTACAGAGAAAGCGTTCCAGGAGCTCACTAAGAAAGAGGCTCAGGTGAAGTAGCAAATCGAGGAAGCTCGACTGAAGCTCAAGGCCTTTGAAGTAGTACTATCTAGACCTGAGTGACTCGGGATGAGTCACAAGTGAGTGTTGGGTGCATGTTGGCCCTCGACCAAGTTTTGAGGAAACCTTGGTCAGGTTTGGACCACCTTTGGACTTCGACACATTGTTCGAAGAAGAAGCGCCTAGGCGGAGTTGAGATCGCAGATCTCACCGATTCGTGCGGGCTATGTGGACCCAATAAGGGGTTTTCTAGGGTTTTGGTAATGGGTTATGGGATGTCGGTCCATGGGGTTTTCCCATGTTTGTCCCTATTGTAAGGGTTTGTAAAAGTATAAATAAAGAAGAATGTATGGTAGAAGTAGAATCTTCTTAGAGAAGTGGTTAGAGAGCTAAGTGCAAGTAGTTTGATTGGCTTTGTGCAAGGGAATGTATGTGTATTAAGGCTTTGTGCTTGATAGAGAATTGGATCTGTGCCTTGACCTAGTTTTGGAAGGAGGATCCGGTGCTCAGTGCATAGATATTCGAGCACATAATAGAGAAGGAAAAGCGGTTGGTGGACGTAGCCCCACACTGGGTGAACCACATATATCTGGTGTCTTATGGTTTGCTTTGTGAAATGTTATATCTGTTATATTTTGCTTAGTGCTTAAATTAGATATATAATGAATATGTATGTGTTTCTTAAATGCATTTCTTATGTTAGAATTCTAGATCTGACCTAGAGTGCTAAGTGCTAAGTTTTTAAGGAGCATAATCTTTTGTTATTACTATGCTAGATCTATCTTAGATTATGTTATACAATGTTTATAAGGTTAACGAACTAATGTATGTCACTTCCTAAGGGTTAAGAGAATACCCTGTGAAGTGTTATTGTCATAGATCTATGTCCCAGCTTGGTTACAGACACATGTGTTCTGTAACCCCCCCTGCTTCTACCTTGGGTGAGACTTCGCCTTCTTCACAGGTGTTGCCGAAAGGGCCGATAGTCGGGGTTTTGTTGGTGTGTTGTGAAGCGTTGAACCCTGGGTCTACCCCTATGCCAACAAATATTATTGTAATAGAGCTCTACTCTACTGGAGGTTGCCCCCTTGAAGAGGCAAGTGAACATTGCTCTCAATAATCAAAGTTCTCTTTATGGTGTTATTCTGGTATCATTTGGTATTATTGTGGTGTTGTTCTAGTTATATTGTTGTTTATCTGGAATTTCTAGCTAATCATTTATATTCTGCATACTATTTTATATCTGGAATATTGCAAGTGGTATCAGAGCACCTTCCTCGACAAAAAAATGTGGGTTAATTTTTTTTTTAGGGTAGAGACATATTCCAGTGTATTTAAGCTACAAATATTTGTCGTTACGCGCATAAACCTGCGGTCGAGGATTCATACACGCAGGAAATATAGGTGGTACTTAAGCACACATCTGTTGGCTACCCTTGTAACCCATGTTGGTACCCCTTCAAGTGGTAGTGCATCAGACAACACATGTATACAAATCGACCTATATCTCTTGAATCCCTACATAAATAAATCGATTGACCACCTGACTACTATAGTTCCACCGACAACAACACTCGGGAAGATACTCTCTAGTACTTAGGTAGTGAGGTAGTACGACTAAGGTCACTATCTAGCCTCCTTAGTTGGTGCCCTGAGATATTGGGATGAGTACTACTATTGGACCCCGCATGTATATCAGAGAGCTATAGTATAGGAAAAAACCTTGCCTGTGGAACCCTTGAATACCCCAAGCCTTGGGATAGAAGCAAAAACAGAATAGACAATATCTATTGCCACGCAACTATGTCTCCTACATTCGGGTTGCGAAATTACTACACATTTCTTCCTATTAAGAATTTGGCATTTCATCACTCTAGTATTCTTCATAACAGAGTATAACTCCGTAGGAATAAGACCATTATTTGAGAACTATTCCGTTGGATTTCTCTCTTTTCCCTTATCACAATCATACCTATCATTTTTCAGCAATTTTGTTTTTCTTGTGGACCTGTCCCCCTTCCAATGCCCTTATTTGGGCTTTACCCCATTGGATTCAACTTGTCTCCCTGATCGTGGTGATACACTTCACCCATAACCCATTTTCTGTGTGGTCCCACCCTCCCCTTTTCATGTTCCCTCTTAATCATGGCTCACACCCATAGCCAAGACTTGCAAGCTCGCTTCAATACCTTGCACTCTAATTTCACAAAAACCCAACAAGAAGTGAGACAACTCAGTGCCAATATTTCCACCATCAATAAAAACATGCATTCCTCCATCACCTCCAAAATCAAGGACCTCAAACAAGAAATCAAACAAGACATTTCTACCCAACTTTAATCTGTCACTATGATGATTTGCACCAAGTTGCATATCCCTGCAGATCTTCCCTCATCTGATCCACCTTTGCACACTGAAGGTGAAACTTCCTCTCATTCCCAAAATTTTCAGCCCCATAAATTTTAGTGTGACCTACGCCTTCCGTGTGTGGATGTGACCAAATTTTATGTCTCAAATCCCACTGGTTGGGTAACTCAAATGGAACATTATTTCTCTTTGTATGGAATTATGAATTAGTTGGCCAAACTCCAGTATGGTGTTCTCCATCTAGATCAAGAACGTTGGCAATGGTGGCAATGGAGAAAAAATCCCCGCCAAGGGTATGTGGCTTGGACACACTTTGTGGCAGATCATTATGAATGCTTTGAAACTAACACCAACCATTTAGGTTGTTTGACAAAGTTGAAACAATCTGACACGGTGGAAGAATTTATAGCCGCTTTTGAGCGATTGACTTTTCGTACAGAGGGCATGTCTGATGCTTTTTTCCAAGAATGTTTTATCAATGGGCTCAAGGATGAGATTCATGCCCATGTCCTCATGGATCAGCCTCATAGTTGGGTGGACGCTACTAAAAGAGATAAGGAAGCACACCAGGTTGTCTCTTCTCAAAAATGAAAACCCTCCTTTATTCCTCACACTAAACCAGTCACTCCATCTCCTCCTTCTACTTCACTAAAGATCCAGAAATTGACTAGGGACGAAATGGATGAACACCAACTCAAAGGCCTTTGTTATAATTGTGATGAAAAATATTTTCCTGGGCACAAGTGTAAGGAACAAAATCATTTTATGGCCATCTCAGAGGATTCTTCAGAAGAGGATATTGAGGCTCCCCTTGTGTCCATGTCACCTGAACGCATTGACATGACCCCACCCTCTGACCCTCCTGAAGTAGAGTTGGTCATTTCCCTAAATTCTCTCATTGGCTTATCTACTCCCCAAACCCTCAAGATAATTGGTTACATTAAGCCTAGGAAGGTCATCCTTCTTGTTGATAGTGGAAGCACCCATAATTTTATTCATCATCGCATTGCCCAAGAAACTAATTTCTTTATCCATGCTGTCAATAATTTTCAAATCATAATTTCCAATAGCAGTTCCATGAAATGTGGAGGACGTTGTGAAAATTTTCATCTCCAAATTGGTGAGTACCACTTGAAATCTCATATGTCTGCTATCAACATGGGTGGTTGTGACATTGTGTTGGGTGCAGAATGGATTAGAAATATAGGTCCCATTCTCATGGATTTTAAGGAATTAAACATGAAATTTGTCCAGGAGGGCCAACAACATAAGTTCCAAGGCATCACCACCATTTCCCTGAATATCATCAATTCCCATTGCATGGAAAAGCTGCTCAAAAAAGGTCATTTTGGCATTATTTCTCAACTCCATTGCATACAAGGCACTGAGACACCCTCTGTTTCATAGGACCTTCAATCCATCCTCTCTAAACATCAAGTGGTTTTTTCCACTCCCTAGGGAATCCCTTATTCCCATGGTTTTCATGATCATTCCATTCCCCTTTTCCTAGGAAGCCTTCCACCCAATACCCGTCCCTATCATCATCCCTTTTCCCAAAAAACTAAAATTGAGAAAATTGTTTAATAATTGCTCAACTCAGGTGTTATCCACCCTAGTATGAGCCCCTGCTCTTCTATTTTGGTCATGGTCCTTAAGAAATAAGGTTCTTGGTGCATCTGTCTGGAATTCCTCGCCCTCAACAAACTCACCATTAAAGACACATTTCCCATTCCTGTCATGGATGACCTCTTGGATGAATTGAGTGGCACCCAGTTCTTTACTAAACTTGATCTTTGTTCTGGATACCACCAGATCCTCATGAATGAGGCAGACATTCCTAAGAATGCATTTAGAACTCCTGAGGGACACTATGATTTTTTGGTCATGCCCATTGGCTTCTGTAATTATCCCTCCACTTTCCAAAGCCTCATGAATCATGTCTTCCGTCCTTTTCTCCATCATTTTGTCTTAGTTTTCTTTGATGATATCCTCATCTATACTAAAAATTGGACAACCCATCTTGCTCATGTGGATTGAGTTCTCCATCTACTCTCTCAACAACAACTTTTCCTCAAACAATCTAAATGTGCTTTTGGCGCCTTGGAAGTTGAGTACTTGGGTCATCTTGTTGGCAAGGCCAGTGTTAGGGTGGATCCTAAAAATATTGAAGCTATGCAAGATTGACCTCACCCAAAGACTCTCAGAAGATCGCATGTATTTCTAGGCTTAACAGGTTATTATCTCAAGTTTGTTAAGAATTATGGAAAGATTGTGGCACCTCTCACTGCTCTCCTTAAAAATAATTCTTTCACTTGGACTCCAACAGCTGCTCAGGCTTTTTAAACATTGAATATGGCCATGTGCACCACTCTAGTCCTAGCCCTTCCTGATTTCACAAAGACCATTGTCCTGGAATGTGATTCTTCCAGGAAAGGATTTGGCGTCATCCTTATGCAAGAGGGTCGACCTTTGGTCTTTACCAGCAAACAAATGTCAAGAAGAAATTTGGGAAAATCCATCTACGAAAATGAAATGTTGGCTATTATGCATGTAGTGGATCTTTGGCACCCTTATCTATTGGGGAAATGCTTCCAAATTAAGACAGATCATCAAATCCTCAAGTATTTTCTGGAACAATGCCTTTCCTCCCCAGAGCAACAAAATGGGTGACTAAGCTCTTTGGATATGATTATGAGATCATTTACAAGAAAGAAAAATAAAATGTGGTTTCTAATGCACTTTCCAAAAAATATGAAGATGAAGGGTCCCTTTTTTCTCTCTCCTTCATTGTACCAGATTGGCTCCAAGATGTTTTCCAGGAATGGCTACACGATCCCAAAAGTTTGCATCTGATACAACAATTGCAGGGCAATTCTCCAGTCTCCCCAGGGTACTCTTGGATCCATGATGAGCTTCAATACAAAGGTCATTTGTATTTAAATAAAAAATCAAAACTTAAATCCACGGTACTTTATGAGCTTCATGATACACCCACCGTTGGGCACTCCAGGTTTACCAAAACCTATGATTGGATCAAACATTCTTTTTTCTAGGATGGTATGAAACAGGTATTGACGATAAAAATTGCAACGAGGAATATTGCCTGCAAAGTATTGCTAAAGCCTATTATTTAAACTATGATAATGATATATAATACTAGTAGGTGGGACCCCCTTGTAGATTGGAGGCTCGGAGATATTCGTATCACACATTTTATGCTTCTATTTTGATGTTGCTTACAGGGTTTTATATGGTTGATGATGCAATATTGATTTTGTTTTTGACATGATGACAGGTGGATGATGCATTTATGAGATGTTTTGTTATTCAAAGCTTTAATTTCATGTTAGAATTGGCATATATACATTGCAGTTGTTATACTCGATCAGGTCACCATGATTTTTTGCCTAACTACACCTGCAGAAGACGTATGTTAGTAACAACATAAAACAAAAGAAATGGAAAGAGACTTATAACAAAAAATTCCAAAATAAAGGGACTATACTATGCTATTTTAAGAAGTTATGTGCAAATGAATTGAAAAGAATTTAGTGTTAGTCCTAACTAGCAATAGTTAGTGGCTATGTGAATTGTATTTGATTTATATTGGGTGCATTTGATATATGGTATGCTATGGTTTTTGGCAATGGTTAATATGGATTTTGGGTGGTGCATTTGGAAAGTAATATGTCGCAAGTTGCAATGGTTGGAATTAATGGCATGGTTAATGGTATTGGTGATTGTTGGCTATCGTGTACTTCGAAATTAAATGTGGAGGAAGATGGAAGTGACTTGTAGTAAATGAACATCACTCCATACTTCTCCCATTGGGCCGTCACCCTATCATGGTTAGTGTTCATTAGGTTTTGCTGGTGTTTAAATTCCAAGTTTCAATCCTGGAAGGAACTGCTCGACCAACTCGTCCTTCTTAAAGCTATTGGTTACAGGTATGTTTCTTTTCTCCCATCCATGAATTTCTCTCTGTGTATGAAACAAACGATGGCTCAGTAATGTGTTGGTTTGTGTTTTCCTAAGATTGTAAAAATTGTAAATGCATGGATCTTCTCTCTACAATGTGACTGTGTGGTTATTCGATATGCAAATGAAAGAATTCGTTGGTTGAAGTTATGCATTCGTTGGCTCTTCTATGTGGTGAAAACCATGACGGTTGTCTGTTGTTTTAGTTAGTTATGGGTATTTTGTTGGAGGGTTTCACTCTATTTAGCCTTGTTGATCGCTTCTTCACAGTTATGGTAACCATGTTCGGTTGTATCTGAGTTTCTACAGGGTTGTTGTATATGTTTTCGAACTACCTTTTGGTCACTGTGTATTTTCCAGAGCCATGGTCGTGGGTTATCCACCTGGTCGTAGGCTTATTTTGTTTTATTGGCATCAATGTACCTCATAAGTTCGTTATAGGATGGCCATTATGCCAAGATGTATGATTTATGGTTTTTGGTGATACCTCGGATCTGCATTCCCACTGGCATTGTTATAAATTGGTTTGGCTCTTGAGAAAGGCGCGAGGGTTATGCCTCTGTGTGTTCTTGGTAATTGTTACTGTCCAATGGAAATTGTTGCTCCTTTGCATAGTTTACTACCCTACTCGATGTTGAACTGTTACACTATTACACAAACCAAGAGTTATAAAAAACCCCGTGGTTCCACCATTCTTGTCTTGAACGGTCTCTGCCTATTGTTGATATGTTCGACCTCCAGTCTCTCTGTGCTTTGATGATCGAGAAAACTCTTTATTACTTCTTGTGTTCATTTTTACAGAGCCCGATTTTGATAAACCCAACTCTTCACACTCTTATTGGGTATCTTGTTGACTGTCATAGATTGGTTGAGTGGTTATGACAGTTGCTTTGAGTATTATCTCATCTCTCTTTGATTGAGTTGTTGGAAAGTTGTAATTGGGGATGAGAATTGTTATATAGTCAAGGGGTTGCATCCTTTTGTTATGAAAGTTGTGTCAAGAACCTAGCTCGTTTTTTGATTAAATTGGTTGATTGGGAGTCAATGATAATGTATAGTGAGAGGGTTGCCTATTTTCGTTATGCATTGGATCGTTGTGTTCCTACAACTTGGTGTCAATTGTGAATTGGTGATTGTTGCGTGTTTCACTAGTGTCAATCGGGATCATGGCAATTTCTGGAAAGTGATGACTGTGATTTCATTGTTTATTGTGTATGGATTATGGAGGTATCGTGCATGTTTGATTTATATTGCACCACCAATGATGAAACTTGGGTTTTTGTATTATGGTTTCATTACAACGTTTTATTGGTTTATACAATGAAAAGGCATGAAATCGGGCAAGTCTATTCAATTTGGGAAAAAAGGATTTGTGTTTCTATTTACTTAGGCAAATGCGAATGATGGACAATGGTTGAAATTTTATAGTAATATATGATGGATAGCGATAGAGAAATGTGACTGTGTGTTCCTTTTGATTTTGTTTAAATGAAGGAAAAGAAATAAAGAAAAGCCAACTATTCTCTTGACAAGACTGTTGAAATGTATAATGATTCTGAGTATGATTATAAACTGTGTTAATTGAGAATTTTGAAGAATTGGATGTGGGATAGTGAACAGTCTTGACACACAATAATTTTTAATTGGTATTGGTATCCTTGTATTGAATACAGAGTTATTTTTATGGATCACTTAATTGGTTTTATGAATATTATTTGTTCTTTTCCCTACCATTCTTTCACTTTTCGCACATTACAATTCCCCTCGCCTTCCCATATTCAATATCCACTCCTTGTTCTTGAAATTTAATTATAGTTAAGATAAATTATGTATTATGACAATTAAAGGATAGCACAGGGATGAATTACAGTGATATATTATTTTGATTTATGATACAGTTGATTGTTTTATGATTTGTTGAGCAGTAATCATGATCTATTCCCCCTCATTTTAACACTTTTCTCTCAATACAATACCTCACATATCCCAAAACCCTTATTCTCCCCATTCTCATTGACAAGTATTAAACGATTTTCATGGATTGGATTGCATGAGTCTGGTGTGTTGCTGAGCCAAAATTTGTTTCATATTTGAAAGAGATGTCATGTGTGGTTGTTGAAGAAACTATTTTCTAATCGATAATGCATACGGGAATGAGATTTTTCAGTAGAGGTAGCCATGGTCGAGGTAACAGAGGAAGAGGAAATTGGAATAGGGGCCCTAGAAGGTGAAGGTTCTCTATACATTTTGATGCAGACTCGCAAGAGTTGGGACAACTATTTCAAGTTGGATTTTTTAACTGGATTGGGCAAGGAGTGGTCCAAACTAGGCCAGAAAGGCCTCCCTTCTAAGCCCCACATGTCCCTGGTATCCCAGTACACCCTCATGTTTCACTACAACCTGAAGTCCCTAAAAATTATCGATGACAAGAGATTGTCCACCCGACAGTCTCCCAACATCGTGGCTGGCCTAACTTGTATCTACCTACTCCTCCACATGTTAATCAAATTGTCCAAACTACCCCTGTCCACTCACTAGTACAATCTTCCCATGCAAGCAAAATGTTAAAAGCCGAGGCCCACCATGCCCCTGACAAAGGAAAAGTTGTTTCTTCCCCCTCCTCACCCTCAAATGACTCTGCCAAATTTGTGTCCTCCCACATTCATTTGAGAGATAATTGCTCTCATGTGATCAGTGAGATAGGTCTAAAGTCTCCACACAGCCTAAGGAAAAATTTAGAAAGGTGAAAGGGTGACAACAACAACAAGGGAAAGATTGCCTCCTAGAGTGGAAAATATGGGTTTTATGTGTTTTTATTTATTGATTGTTAATAACAGTTGACTTCTGAAATTTTGGACAACACACAATTTTTTGGATATATGAATAATATATTTTTGGAAATAATTTCAATTATCATTGATATAAATTTTTAAATTATGAGAGTGATGATGGGAGTCACAAGGAGGGATGTTTTGATTGATTAACTAGTTGTGTTATGTTTGTTAAAGAACTAAAGGGAGTCACAAGGGGTCCCACCTACTAGTTATTATATATTAAAAACCCTTATTATGATTTTATTACTTTTTGCCCTTAACTAAAAAGTTGGTTGAGTTTTAGTTAACTTAACTAAAGAAGTAGTTTAACTACTTCAGCCAATTCTAATTTCTTAAAGGAAGAGGAAAAGGAGGAACAAGAGGAGGATAGAAGGAGAAGATACTAAGTTCTACTCTTGGAGTTTTATTGAGACAATTTAGTTTTCATTGATTCTTTAATTCATTGAAAGACTAATTCTCTTTTATGATAGCAGGGTCCTATTGTAAACAACAAGATTCAAGGCTGAATTACATCATTTAGAAACTTGTTTTTCAGAGGTGTTGATCTATCTTTGATAGTCTGTGTAGACTTGTCTATTTGTGAATTAAATTTCATCACTGAAAAAGGCTATTGTGCAGAGTTGAGTGGGCAACACTCTGTGGCAAGCTGACCCAATTTTGAACGTTTAGTTTTTTACTTTATGTTAGAAGTCCTTTTGTATGGTTTTCATTGATGGCATCTAAGTTTGACTTTGGTCCAAACTTCCTCAGGGAATTTTTTAAAGAGAATGATTCTTTTGATAAATTGGAATGGAATAAACGATTTCTTTAAGTCTCATATGTTTTGATTATTGACTGGGTGTTTTACTTCTTTTTCTATATTTATTTTAGCATCTGTTATATTTAGAAAATTACATAAATAATGAATTTTCCAACAAACTTTTATTTATAAAAAAGATCATCCTAATCACTTGTAATCAATACTTGTGAGTTAGGAACAATTTTTGATGGCTATAAACGTAGGGTGATATTCCCATATATCTTTCTTTAGCCAAGTAAGATCTGAAAATGCTTGAGTAAGATCCTTTCATATATTTTCCTCAACATTTAATTGGGGACTTCGTTGGGGAGATCTTCAATATCTCTCTGGTTGATTTTTATTCTTGATTATCATCGAATACATCTATTTTTCTAATATTGATTCTTTGACTATTTTATTTCTTAACAACTGTACCTGTTGCAAGGCAACCCAATATTGAGCTCGATCTTCAAGATCAGAGCAACATTTCTTTGAATTTGTTTAACACCATTTTAAACACTGCTAATACTCGAGCTAAGATTAATCATTCATGGGAAACAATTGAACAAGACATTAGTGCCCAAGAACATTTGGAAGCTAGATGTAAACAACCTAGAAATCAACAATAACCTTCTTTTTCCTTCAGATTTGACCTTCTTTTCATGTCCTTAGACCCTCGTGCTTCTAGGAGAAGAAGAGGATTATCACCTGAAATTAATCCTATTGCTAAAATAAGAAGAAGGAACATTGTGTTATCAACCCAACAAAGTGCTCTAAGGAGAACCTTGCTCGATTCATCCAGTTTATCTCTCTCCCTTACCTATCACCCACAAGATGGAATCTAGTGGTGTCTCTAGTGGCACTAGAAGTGCTTCCTCCTCTTAGTCTTCATCTTCGTCGGTGATTGGTATCTTATATAGCCACCATGTCCTTGTTCAATCTACCACAAATCGCACCAAAGTCATTAAAAAATATGGGCCTTTTCAATTTGAAGAATATGCTACAACCACACAATGGTATGTTTCCTCTCCTCTTAACCTAGCACCTACTACTCGTGCACTTTCTAAATTCAAAGAGCATATTCATAGGTTTTAGGGAAATAACATTGTCACTACAAATGAACACCTAGTGGCATTTTCTAATTCCCGTCACAACATCGGAGCCAATGACAACGATACTTGCATGCACTTATTTGTCAATTCCTTGGAAGGAAAGACCATGGCCGATCTCTTTGACCTCCCTCCTAATATTTTGTCTACCTAGGAGGAGTTATTCTATTGGTTCAAATATACCTATGGGAAATCTAAAAGCCTAGATGAGCAGTTACGAGAGTACAATAACATCGCTTATAAGGATGGTGAGACCATCAATTCCTTCAACTTGCATTTCACCAAGTTATACAATCAAATCCCTAAACTCATTCGGCTTCAGAACCAAGCCGCTTTCATGCATTATTATAATTCACTACCTTCCCCTTACCATCATAGGATTGAGGAAAAATCCATTGATAAACTCGGTTCCTCTCTGCATACTTGTTTAGAGTATGAAGAACAACTCGAAAGAACAGGTCTTCCTCAGGGAGAATTAGTTAAACATACATACATGTCCGCCCTCTTACAGCTAGTACAAAACATGAATAATCGTATGATAGAGTATGAAGGAAAGGGAAATGTTTCCCCTCTCACCCCTGGAGCTTCATCCTCTTCCAGGCCCCCTTTTAGAAATCTAAATGAAAATAATTTTCTGCCTAAAGCTGTCATGCCTCAAAGTTGGTGTAACTTTTGCGAGGAACACCACAAGGAAACCACATGTGAGGTAAAGAAGAGTGCCAAAGATAATATATTTTGTAAAATACCAGAAACTACCATCGTTGTCCTAGATTTTGTAGAGCCATAAGATGTCATGATCATCAATAATAGGAACAATTCCTATGCTTCCAAAGGAAAATATGATCCCCCCCACAAATTTTCTAGCCGGAGACCATCCTCACCAGTTGCTACTATTTAGGTTCCTAAGGTTCTTGACTGTCAATGAACTACTTCCCCTCTCCCCTCTTCCAAATACAATATCCTAAATCAGTTGGCCAACATCAAAGCAGATGCATCCCTTCTAGACATGGTTGTCATCCCTGAACAACAAAGGCATCTAAAACAATTCATGGAAGGAAAAGATTCCTTTGTAGCCAACCTCTATGAAGAGGTAAATGAAGAGGAATCGTCTAAAAATAAAGTAGGTGTACATAACTTTAGATACCCTATAAAAAATCCCCCTTTTTATATTTCTATAAAAATTATGGATAAGATCGCCCATTGTTGCCTCATTGACGATGGTTTGGGCCCAAGTGTAATGTTGAAGATTATTATGGAAGAGTTATGCTTGTCTTGTACAAATGAAAATGCTAGAAGCATGCTCTCTTATAATAGTCTACAACAAATGATCATAGGTGAGATTAAAGGTGTGACCTTAGTTTTGTGCGCACACCCTAAAATAAAGAAAACACTTAGTATTCAAGTAATTGATATGCTAGTAAGCAATTACTCAATCATATTAGGAAGATATTGACAATATTTGATGGGTGGATACCTCTCACTCGACGAGACACACTTATTCGTTCCTTGAAATGGTAAAAACATCATAGTCCTTAGAGAGGGAAGGATTTCACCTTACATAGAGAGTGTCCCGCAACCTAATGTGAATTATGTTGAAGAGGACCTAGGGGTGTATTCCATATTTACCGAGGAGGATAACATCCCCTTAGAACAAATCGATTTAGACGATGGTATGTGTCACATGCACTTTGATGGTTCATTCTCTAATGAAGGTAACAAATATGGCATTATCTTGTACTCTCCTGTGGGGAAAATACATAACTTTTCTTATAGGTTGGATTATGGTTGCACAAACAATGTCACTAAATTTGAAGCTTTATTATTAGACATTGAAAATGCCTATAATCTTGGTTGTGGTCACCTTACAATGTTTGGAGATTTCGAGCTTGTTGTGAACCTTGTATGTAAAATATACCCACCTAGCAACAAGTTGATGAAACGATACATCCAAACTATTTGGGCACTTATCTCGAACCTTTTATCTTTCAACATTACTCATGTTAAGAGAGAATTGAACTTAATGGCTGATTGGTTAGCTGTTTTTGCAGCCTCTCATAATCAACAACTTCTTCCACACAGACCTGATTGTACTTTTCAATCTCTATATCATCCACATATCCCTGACAATATAAAATCATGGCAGGTATTCCCTAGTGATGAGAGCATATGTTCTTTCATTCAAAATGAACCTTATAAGCCCAAGGAAGTTATATCCATGGAAGATAACAAGATACCTAAGGGCTTGACTCCTCTAGAGAGTTCATTTTCATCGAGTGATGTAGGAAATAAAGAGAAACATAAAGAAGAGGAGTAAAAAAGGAAGGTGCGTAAAACCATATCCTTGAACATTAGGATGCCTGAGTCTTCAAAGAATGTTAAAATAGGTGCCCAATGTTCTGATGAAGAGAAAATGAAGTTTGCCAACCTACTTGGCGAATTTCAAGATATTTTTTCTTGGTCTTATGAGGATATTCATGGTTTTGATTCCGCTCTTATACAGTATGCCATTCCCATCCAGGAAGGCATAAAACTAGTTAGGCAAAAACAAAGACTTATCAACCCTGCACTGGAAGAAACTATTTGTAAGGAGTTGGAAAAACTCTTGAAAGATGGAATCATCTTTCCGGTCAAATATTCTGAATGAGTTTCCAATTTGGTTCCCGTTCGGAAAGAAACTGGTCAGATCAGATTATGTGTTGATTTTCGTGCATTAAATCGGGCTAGTATAAAATATCACTTTTCTCTTCCTAATATGGAAATGGTTTTGCAACAAGTTGCAGGGTCATAGATGATGTCCTTACTTGACAATTTTTCAATCAAATCAAGGTAAAAAGAGAATATAAATATAAAAATGTAACATCCCGCTCTGGCGCACATGCCAAACTTATTCTTTGAGGACACTTGCTCGCAAGTGATCTGGATTTATATGATGATAAAACTTTTCTTTCATTTTGATGCATTGAGT
>JZKD02S2222750.1:1571156-1585614 GCA_000966675.3 Picea glauca | reverse complement strand
TCCTCATCTATACTAAAACCTGGACAACCCATCTTGCTCATGTGGATTGATTTCTCCATCTACTCTCTCAACACCAACTTTTCCTCAAACAATCTAAATGTGTTTTTGGCGCCTCAAAAGTCGAGTACTTGGGTCATCTTGTTGGCAAGGCCGGTGTTAGGGTGGATCCTAAAAATATTGAAGCTATGCAAGATTTGCCTCACCCAAAGACTCTCAAAAGATCACGTGGATTTCTGGGCTTAACAGGTTATTATCGCAAGTTTGTTACAAATTATGGAAAGATTGTGGCACCTCTCACTGCTCTCCTTAAAAAGAATTATTTCACTTGGACTCCAATAGCTGCTCAGGATTTTTAAACCTTGAAGATGGCCATGTGCATCACTCCAGTCCCGGCCCTTCCTGATTTCACAAAGACCATTGTCCTGGAATGTGATTCTTTCAGGAAAGGAATTGGTGTCGTTCTTATGCAAGAGAGCCGACCTTTGGTCTTTACCAGCAAACAAATGTCATAGAGAAATTTTAGCAAATCCATCTATGAAAATGAAATGTTGGCTATTTTGCATGTCATGGATCTTTGGCACCCTTATCTATTGGGGAAATTCTTCCAAATTAAGACAAATCATCAAAGCCTCAAGTATTTTTTGGAACAATGCCTTTCCTCCCTAGAGCAACAAAAATGGGTGACTAAGCTCTTTAGATATGATTCTGAGATCATTTACAAGAAAGACAAAGAAAATGTGGTTTCTAATGCACTTTCCAAAAAATATGAAGATGAAGGGTCCCTTTTTTCTCTCTCCTTCATTGTACCATATTGGCTCCAAGATGTTTGCCAGGAATGGCTACATGATCCCAAAAGTTCGCATATGATACAACAATTACAGTCCAATTCTCCAGTCTCCCCAGGGTACTCTTGGATCCATGATGAGCTTCGATACAAAGGTCATTTATATTTAAGTAAAAAATCAAAACTTAAATCCACGGTACTTTATGAGCTTCATGCTACACCCACCATTGGGCACTCCGGGTTTACCAAAACCTATGACTGAGTCAAACGTTCCTTTTTCTGGGATGGTATGAAACAGGCGTTGATGATAAAAATTGCAACGAGGAATCTTTCCCGCAAAGTATTGCTAAAGCCTATTATTTAAATTATGCTAATAATATATAATAGTAGAAGGTGGGGCCCCCTTGTAGATTGGATTCTCGGAGATAGTCATATCACACATTTTGTGTTGCTATTTTGATGTTGCTTACAAGGTTTTATATGGTTGATGATGCAATCTTGGTTTTGTTTTTGACATGATGACAGGTGGATGATGAATTCATGAGATGTTTTGTCATTCAAAGCTTTAATTTCATGTTAGAATTGGCATATATACATTGCAGTTGTTATACTCGATTAGGTCACCATGATTTGTTGCCTAACTACACCTACACAAGACATATGTTAGTAACAACATAAAACAAAAGAAATGGAAAGAGACTTATAACAAAAAATTCCAAAAGAAAGGGACTATACTCTGCTATGTTAAGAAGTTATGTGCACATGAATTGAAAAGAAATTAGTGTTAGTCCTAACTAGCAATAGCTAGTGGCTATGCGAATTGTATTTGAGTTATATTGGGTGCATTTGATATATGGTATGGTATGGTTTTTGGCAATGGTTAATATGGATTTTGGGTGGCACATTTGGAAAAAAATATGTCGCAAGTTTCAATGGTTGAAATTAATGGCATGGTTAATGGTATTGATGATTGTTGGCTATCGTGTACTTTGAAATTAAATGTGGAGGAAGATGGAAGCAACGTGCAGTAAATGAACGTCACTCCCTACTTCTCCCATTGGGTCGTCACCCTATCATGGTTATTGTTCATTTGGTTTTGTTGGTGGTTGAACTCCGAGATTCAATCCTGGAAGGAACTGCTTGACCAACTTGCCCTTCTTAAAGCTATTGGTTACAGGTATGGTTCTTTTCTCCCATCCATGAATTTTGCGCTGTGTATGAAACAAATGATGGCTCAGTAATGTGTTGGTTTGTGTTTTTCTGATATTGGAAACTTTGTAAATGCGTGGGTCTTCTCTCTGCAATGTGACTGTGTGGTTATTCGATATGCAAATGAAATAATTAGTTGGTTGAAGTTATGCATTAGTTGGTTTTTCTGTGTGGTGAAAACCATGATAGTTCTCTATTGTTTTAAGTAGTTATTGGTATTTTGTTGGAGGGTTTCACTCTGTTTAGCCTTGTTGGCCGCTTCCTCACAGTTATGGTAACCATGTCCAGTTGTATCCGAGTTTCTACGGGGTTGTTGTATATGTTTTCGAACTACCTTTTGGTCACTGTGTATTTTCCAAATCCATGGTCATGGGTTATCCGCCTGGTCGTAGGCTTATTTTGTGTTATTGGCATCAACGTACCTCATAAGTTCGTTATAGGATGGCCATTATGCCAAGATGTATGATTTATGGTTTTTGGTGATACCTTGGGTTTGCATTCCCACTGGCATTGTTATAAATTGGTTCGGCTCTTGGGAAAGGCACGAGGGTTATGCCTCTGTGTGTTCTTGGTAATTGTTACTGTCCAATGGGAAATTGTTGCTCCTCTGCATAGTTTCCTACCCTACTCGGTGTTGAACTGTTACACTATTACACAAACCAAGAGTTATAAAAATCCCTGTGGTTCCACCGTGCTTGTCTCGAAGGGTCTCTACCTATTGTTGATATGTTCGACCTCCAATCTCTCTGTGCTTTGATGATCGAGCAAACTCTTTATTACTTCTTGTGTTCATTTTTACAGAGCCCGATTTTGATAACTGCAACTCTTCACACTCTTGTCGTGTATCTTGTTGACTGTCATATATTGGTTGAGTGGTTATGATAGTTGCTTTGAGTATTATCTTGTCTCTCTTTGATTGAGTTGTTGGAAAGTTGTAATTGGGGATGAGAATCGGTATATAGTCAAGGGGCTGCATCCTTTTGTTATGAGAGTTGCGTCGAGAACCTAGCTCATTTTTTGATTAAATTGGTTGGTTTGGATTTAGTGGTAATGTACAGTGAGAGGGTTTCCTATTTTCGTTATGCATTGGATCATTGTGTTCCTACAACTTGGTGTCAATTGTGAATTGGTGATTACTGCGTGTTTCACTAGAGTCGATCGGGATCATGGCAATTTCTGGAAAGTAATGACTATGATTTCATTGTTTATTGTGTATGGATTATGGAGGTATCGTGCATGTTTGATTTAAATTGCACCACCAGTGATGAAACTTGGGTTTTTGTATTATGGTTTCATTGCAACGTTTATTAGTTTATATAATGAAAAGGCATGAAATCGAGCAAGTCTGTTCAATTTGGGAAAAAAGGATCTATGTATATTTTTACTTAGGAAATTGCAAATGATGGATAGTGGTTGAAATTTTATAGTAATATATGATGGATAGAGATAGAGAAATGTGATTGTGTGTTCCTTTTGATTTTGTTTAAATGAAGGAAAAGAAATAAAGAAAAACCAACTATTCTCTTGACAAGACTGTTGAAAGGTATAGTGATTCTGAGTATGATTATAAATTGTGTTAATTGAGAATTTTGAAGAATTGGATGTGGGACAGTGAATAGTCTTGACACACAATAATTTTTAATTGGTATCGGTATCCTTGTATTGAATACAGAGTTGTTTTTATGGATCACTTAATTGGTTTTATGAATATTATTCGTTATTTTCTCTACCATTCTTTCACTTTTCGCACATTACAATTCCCCTCGCCTTCCCATATTCAATATCCACTCCCTATTCTTAAGATTTAATTATAGTTAACATAAATTATGTATTATGACAATTAAAGGATAGCACAGGGATGAATTACAGTGTTATATTATTTTGATTTATGATACAGTTGATTGTTTTATGATTTGTTGAGCAGTAATCATGATCTATTCCCCCTCATTTTAACACTTTTCACTCAATACAATCCCCCATATATCCCAGAACCCTTATTAACCCCATTCTTATTGACAAGTATTAAATGATTTTCATGGATTGGATTGCATGAGTCTGATGTGTTGCTGAGCCAAACTTTGTTTCATATTTAAAATAGATGTCATGTATGGTTGTTGAAGAAACTATTTTTTAATCGATAATGCATATGGGAATGAGCTTTTTCAGTAGAGTTAGCCATGGTCGAGGTAACAGAGGAAGAGGAAATTGGAATGGGGGCCCTAGAAGGCAAAGGTTCTCTATACATTTTGATGTAGACTCGCAAGAGTTGGGACAACTATTTCAAGTTGGATTTTTTAACTGGATTGGAAAAGGAGTGGTCCAACCTAGGCCAGAAAGGCCTCCCTTCCAAGCCCCACATGTCCCTTGTATCCCAGTGCACCCTCATGTCTCACTATAACCTGAAGTCCCTGAAAATGACAAATGAAAAGAGATTGTCCACCCGATAGTCTCCCAACATCGTGGCTAGCCTAACTTGTCTCTACCTACTCCTCCACATGTTAATCAAATTGTCCAAGCTCCCCCTATCCACTCACTAGTACAATCATCCCATGCAAGCAAAATGTTAAAAACCGAGGCCCACCATTCCCCTGATAAAGGAAAAACCGTTGCTTCCCCCTCCTCACCCTCAAATGACTCTACCAAATCTGTCCTCCCGCATGCATTTGAGAGATGATTTCTCTCATGTGATCAGTAAGATTAGGCCTAAAGGCTCCACACAGCCTAAGGAAAAATTTAGAGAGATCAAAGGGTGACAACAAAAACAAGGGAAAGATTGCCTCCTAAGTGGAAAATATGGGTTTTATGTTTTTTTATTTATTGATTGTTAATAACAGTTGACTTCTGAAATTTTGGACAACACACTATTTTTTGGATATATGAATGATATATTTTTGGAAATAATTTCAATTATCATTGATATAAATTTTCAAATTATGAGAGTGAGGATGGGAGTCACAAGAAGGGATGTTTTGATTGATTAACTTGTTGTGTTATGTTTGTTAAATAACTAAAGGGAGTCACAAGGGGTTCCACCTACTAGTTATTATTTATTAAAAACCCTTATTATGATTTTATTACTTTTCCCCCTTAACTAAAAAGTTGGTTGAGTTTTAGTTAACTTAACTAAATAAGTAGTTCACCTACTTCAAATAATTCTAATTTCTTAAAGGAAAAGAAAAAGGAAAAGGAGGAACAAGAGGAGGATAGAAGGAGAAGATACTAACGTATGTTCTTGGAGTTTTATTGAGACAATTTAGTTTTCATTCATTCTTTAATTCATTGAAAGCCTCATTCTCTTTTATGATAGCAGGGTCCTATTGTAGACAACAAGATTCAAGACTGAATTACATCATTCAGACACTTGTTTTTCATAGGTGTTGATTTATCTTTGATAGTCTGTGTAGACTTGTCTATTTGTGAATTAAATTTCATCACTGACAAAGGCTATTGTGCAGAGTTGAGTGGGCAACACTCTGTGGCAAACAGACCCAACTTTGAAAGTTCAATTTTTTACTTTATGTCAGAAGTCCTTTTGTATGGTTTTCATTGATGGCATCTAAGTTTGACTTTGGTCCAAACTTCCTCAGGGAATTTTTTAAAGAGAACGATTCTTTTGATAAATTGGAATGGAATAAACGATTGGTTTAAGTCTCATCTGTTTTGATTATTGACTTGGTTTTTTACTTCTTTCTCTATATTTATTTTAGCATCCGTTATACTCATAAAATTACATAAATAATGAATTTTCCTGCAAACTTTTATTTATAAAAAAGATCAGCGTAATCACTTGTAATCAATACTTGTGAGTTAGGAACATTTTTTTATGGCTATAAAAATAGGGTGATATTCCAGTCTATCTTACTTTAGCCAAGAAAGATCTGAAAATGCTTGAGTAAGATCCTTTCATATATTTTCCTCAACATTTAATTGGCGACTTCGTTGGGGAGATCTTCAATATCTCTCTAGTTGATTTTTATGCTTGATTATCATCGAATACATCTATTTTTCTGATATTGATTCTTTGACTGTTTTATTTCTTAACGACTATACCTGTTGCAAGGCAACCCAATATTGAGCCTGGTCTTCAAGATCAGACCAACATTGCTTTGAATTTTCTTAACACCATTTTAGACACTACTAATACTTGAGATGAGATTAATCATTCATGGGCAACAATTGAACAAGACATTAGTGCCCAAGAACATTTGGACACTAGATGTAGACAGCCTAGAAATAAACAATAACCTACTTTTTCCTTCAGATTTGACCTTATTTTCATGTCCTTAGACCCTCGTGCTTCTAGGAGAAGAAGAGGATTATCACCTGAACTTAATCCTATTGCTGAAATAGGAGGAAGGAACATTGTGTTATCAACCCAACAAAGTGCTCTAAGGAGAACCTTGTCTGATTCATTCAGTTCATCTTTCTCTCCCTTACCTATCATCCACAAGATGAAATATAGTGGTGGCTCTAGTGGCACTAGAAGTGCTTCCTCCTCTTAGTCTTCATCTTCATCGGTGATTGGTAGCTTATATAGCCACCATGTCCCTATCTAATCTACTACAAACCACACCAAATTCATTAAAAAATATGGGCCTTTTCAATTTGAAGAATATGCTACAACCACACAATGGTATGTTTCCTCTCCTCTTAACCTAGCACCTACTACTTTTCCAATTTCTAAATTCAAAGAGAATCTTCCTAGGTTTTTGGGAAATAACATTGTCACTACAAATGAACACCTGGTGGCATTTTCTAATTCCTATCACAACATTGGAGCCAATGACAACGATACTTGCATGTGTTTATTTGTCAATTCCTTGGAAGGAAAGGCTGCAACCAATTTCTTTGACCTCCCTCCTAAGATTTTGTCTACTTGGGAGGAGTTATTCTATTGGTTCAAATCCACCTATGGGAAATCTAAAAGCCCAGCTCAGCAGTTATGAGAGTACAATAACATCACTTATAAGGATGGTGAGACCATCAAGTCTTTCAACTTGTGTTTCACCAAGTTATACAATCAAATCCCTGAACTCATTCAGCCTCAGAACCAAGCCGCTTTCATGCATTATTATAATTCACTACCTTCCCCTTACCATCATAGGCTTGAGGAAAAATCCATTGATAACCTTGGTTCCGCTCTGCATACTTGTTTAGAGTATGAAGAACAAGTCGAAAGAATAGGTCTTCCTCAGGGAGAATCGGTTAAACAAACAAACATGTTTGCCCACTTACAACTAGTACAAAACATGAATAATCGTATAATAGAGTATGAGTGAAAGGGAAATGTTTCCCCTCTCACCCCTGGAGCTTCATCCTCTTCTACGCCCCCTTTTAGAAGTCCAAATGAAAATAATTTTCAGCTTAAAGCTATCATGCCTCGGAGTTGGTGTAACTTTTGCGAGGAACACCACGAGTAAACCACATCTGAGGTAAAGAAGAGTGCCAGAGATAATATATTTGGTAAAATACCCGAAACTACCATCGTTGTCCTATATTTTGTAGAGCCAGAAGATGTCATGATCATCAATAATAGAAACAATTCCTATGCTCCCAATTGAAAATATGATCCTCCCTGCAAATTTTCTAGCCCAAGATCATCCTCACCAGCTGCTACTATTTGGGTTCCTAAGGTTCGTGAAAGTCAAGGAACTACTTCCCCTCTCCCCTCTTCCAAATACAATATCCTAAATTAGTTGGCCAACATCAAAGAAGATGCATCCCTTTTGGACATGGTTCTTTTCCCTGAATAACAAAGGAATCTAAAATAATTCATGGAAGGAAAAGTTTCCTTTGTATCCAACCTCTCTGAAGAGGTAAATGAAGAGGATTCGTCTATAAATAAAGTAGGTGTACATAACTTTAGATACCCTGTAAAAAATCCCCCTTTTTATATTTCTGTAAAAATTATGGATAAGATCGCCCATTGTTGCCTCATTGACGACAGTTCGGGCCCAAGTGTAATGTTGAAGATTATTATGGAAGAGTTATGCTTGTCTTGTACAAATGAAAATGCTAGAAGCATGCTCTCTTATAGTAGTCTACAACAAATGACCATAGGTGAGATTAAAGATGTGACCTTAATTTTGTGCGCACACCCTGAAATAAGGACAACCCTTAGTATTCAAGTAATTGATATGCCAGTAATAAATTACTCAATCATCTTAGGAAGAGATTGGCAATCTTTGATGGGTGGATAGCTCTCACTCGATGGGACACACTTATCCTTTCCTCGAAATGGTAAAAACATCATAGTCCTTAGAGAGGGAAGGATTTCACCTTACATAGAGAGTGTCCCACAACCTAATGTGAATTATGTCGAAGAGGACCTAGGGGTGTATTCCATCTTTGCCGAGGAGGATAACATTCCCTCGGAACAAATCAATTTAGACGATGGTATGTGTCACATGCACTTTGATGGTTCATTCTGTAATGAAGGTAACAAAGATGGCATTATCTTGTACTCTCCTGTGGGGAAAATACATAACTTTTTTTATAATTTGGAGTATGGTTTCACAAACAATGTCACTAAATTCAAAGCTTTATTATTAGGCATTGAAAATGCCTATAATCTTGGTTGTCGTCACCTTACAGTTTTTGGAGATTTCGATCTTGTTGTGAACCTTGTATGTAAAATATACCCACCTAGCAACAAGTTGATGAAACGATACATCCAAACTATTTAGGCACTTATCTTGAACCTATTATCTTTCAACATTACTCATGTTAAGAGGGAATTGAACTCAATGGTTGATCGTTTAGTTGTTTTTGCAGCCTCTCATAATCAACAACTTCTTACACACAAACCTGATTGTACTTTTCAATCTCTATATCGTCGAAATATCCCTGACAATATAGAATCATGGCAGGTCTTCCCTAGTGATGAGAGAATTTGTGCTTTCATTCAAAATGAACCTTATAAGCCCAAGGAAATTATATACATGGAAGATAACAGGATGCCTAAGGGCTTGACTCCTCTAGAGAGTTCATTTTCATCGAGTGATGTAGGAAATAAAGAGAAACATAAAGAAGAGGAGTAAAAAAGGAAGGTGGGTAAAACCATATCCTTGAACATTAGGATGTCTGAGTCTTCAAAGAATGTTAAAATAGGTGCCCAATGTTCTAATGAAGAGAAAATGAAGTTTGCCAAGCTACTTGGCGAATTTCAAGATATTTTTGTTTGGTCTTATGAGGATATTCATGGTTTTGATCCCGCTCTTATACAGTATGCCATTCCCATCAAGGAAGGCATAAAACCAGTTAGGTAAAAACAAAGACTTATCAACCCTGCACTGGAAGAAACTATTTGTAAGGAGTCATAAAAACTCTTGAAAGATGGAATCATCTTTCCGGTCAAATATTCTGAATGGGTTTCCAATTTGGTTCCCATTCAGAAAAAAACTGGTCAGATCAGATTATGTGTTGATTTTCGTGCATTAAATTGGGCTGGTATAAAATATCACTTTCCTCTCCCTAATATGGAAATGGTTTTGCAGCAAGTTGCAGGGTCATAGATGATGTCCTTACTTGAGGGTTTTTCTGGTTACAATCAAATCAAGGTAAAAAGAGAATATAAATATAAAACCACATTTATTACTCATTGGGGCACCTTGACTTATGAACGTATCACTTCTAGATTTTATAATGCAGGTGACACTTTTAAAATACCTATGCAAATAACTTTTGGTGATTTGAATGACAAGATTATTCATATCTATCTAGATGATTTATTCGTATACTTTAAAGGGCTATCAATTGTCTCGAAGTTTCAAGAATTATGGCTAGGTCCTTTCAAGATCTCTTTTGTCCTGCGTACAAACTCTTACATTCTAAAATATTTATAGGAGTGATTGTTTTCCTATAGCACTAACAGTTCTCACTTAAAACACTACTTGGAACCAACCTGAAATTTTTTAACGCTGTTTGAATTTTTTGTATATTAGTAGTCTAGTTTTGTTTTCATTTTCACCACTGCTTTTCTTTTATGCTTTTACAGTAGTTTAAATTCTACTTTTATTTAATAGTTTTCCTTTGGCTTTTTTCAATTCTGTCATTTTATTTCTGCTGTTTGAAAATTTGCAGTTCCATTTATGTTATGACTTTTATTGTTTTTCATCTTTTAATTTTAATTTTGGTCAAGAATAAGATGTTGGACCAGTTCTGCCAAAGTGATGCTCATGCAAGGTATTTTTAGTCAATAACAAACAATCTTACACAACTGTTATGATGTTCCCCTTGAAAGCATAATTGAATTTGTTATATGCTTTCACTGCTCTCTTATGAAGAAATTGGTTATCTCCCGCTTATGCCTTCCATTTCTTCATCCATTTGAGAGTTAAGAGGGAAAATCCATAAATTTTTTCTCCTTGGAGTCAAGAGTAAATTCTGGTTGAATGATTATGCATACAGGGATAAACCCCCTCATACTTAACATTTTTCATGAGTTATTCCCAAATTCTTGGTCATTTTTCCATTAAATCCACTCACTTCCCCCTACTGCATAATCATTCTGGTTATACTTCTTGATATGTTGTTCTTGGTCTGTGTAACCATATATTATCGGTTCTTAATATGTTGGAAACAGATTTCCTTGTGGAGTCACCAGTTTGTTGACGATAAAAATTGCAACAAGGAATCTCACCCGCAAAGTAAAACTAAAGCCTATTATTTAAACTATGCTAATGATATATAATACTAGTAGGTGGGACCCCCTTGTAGATTGGAGGGTCGGAGATAGTCATATCACACATTTTATGTTTCTATTTCGATGCTTCTTACAGGGTCTTAGATGGTTGATTATGTAGTCTTGGTTTCGTTTTTGACATGATGACAGGTGGATGATGCATTTATGAGATGTTATGGTATTCAAAGCTTTAATTTCATTTTAGAATTGGCATATATACATTGCATTTGTTATACTCGATCATGTCACCACGATTTGTTGCCTAACTATGCCTGCACAAGACATATGTTAGTAACAACATAAAACAAAATAAATGGAAAGAGACTTATAACAAAAAATTCCAAAAGAAAGGGACTATACTATGCTATGTTAAGAAGTTATGTGAAAATGAATTGAAAATAAATTAGTGTTAGTCCTAACTAGAAATGGTTAGTGGCTATGAGAATTGTATTTGAGTTATATTGGGAACATTTGATATATGGTATGGTATGGTTTTTGGAAATGGTTAATATGGATTTTGGGTGGTGCATTTGGCAAGCAATATGTCGCAAGTTTCAATGATTGGAATTAATGGCATGGTTAATGGTATTGGTGATCGCTGGATGTCGTGTACTTCGAAATTGAATGTGGAGGAAGATGGAAGCGACATGAAGTAAATGAACGTCACTCCATACTTCTCCCATCGGGCCGTCACCCTAGCATGGTTATTGTTCATTTGGTTTCAATAGTGGTTAAACTCCGAGATTCAAGCCTGGAAGGAACTGCTCGACCAACTTTCCCTTTTTAAATCTATTGGTTACAGGTATGGTTCTTTTCTCCCATCCATGAATTTCGCTTTGTGTATGAAATGAACGATGGCTCAATAATGTGTTGGTTTGTATTTTCCTGATATTGGAAACTGTGTAAATGCGTGGGTCTTCTCTCTACAATGTGACTGTGTGGTTATTCGATTTGCAAATGAAAGAATTGGTTGGTTGAAGTTATGCATTCGTTGGCTTTTCTATGTGGTGAAAACCATGATGGTTCTCTGTTTCTTTAAGTAGTTATGGGTATTTTGTTGGAGGTTTTCGCTCTCTTTAGCCTTGTTGGCTGCTTCGTCATAGTTATGGTAACCATGTTTGGTTGTATCTGAGTTTCTATAGTGTTGTTGTATATGTTTTCGAACTACCTTTTGGTCACTGTGTATTTTCCAGAGCCATGGTCATGGGTTATCCACCTGGTCATAGGCTTATTTTGTGGTATTGGCATCAACGTACCTCAGAATTTGGTTATAGGATGGCCATTATGCCAAGATGTATGCTTTATGGTTGTTGGTGATACCTCAGGTCTGCATTCCCACTGACATTGTTATAAATTGTTTCAGATCTTGAGAAAGGTGTGAGGGTTATGCCTCTATGTGTTCTTGGTAATTGTTACTGTCCAATGGGAAATTGTTGCTCTTTTGCATCGTTTCCTACCCTAATCGATGTTGAACTGTTACATTATTATACAAACCGAGAGTTATAAAAAACCTTGTGGTTCCACCATTCTTGTCTCGAAGGGTCTCTGCCTACTGTTGATATGTTCAACCTCGAGTCTCTCTGTGCTTTGATGATTGAGAAAACTCTTGATTACTTCTTGTGTTAATTATTACAGAGCCCAATTTTAATAACCCTAACTGTTCGCACTCTTGTAGGGTATCTTGTTGATTTCCATAGATTGGTTGAGTGGTTATAATAGTTTCTTTGAGTATTATCTCGTCTTTGTTTGATTGAATTTTTGGAAAGTTGTAATTGGGGATGAGAATTGGTATACAATCAAGGAGCTACCTCCTTTTGTTATGACAATTACGTCGAGAACCTAGCTCATTTTTTGATTAAATTGGTTCATTGGGAGTCAATGGTAATGTAAAGTCATAGGGTTGCCTCTTTTCATTATGTGTTGGATCGTTGTGTTCCTACAACTTGGTGCAATTGTGAATTGGTGATTGTTGTGTGTTTCACTAGTCTCGATCGAGATCATGGCAATTTCTGGAAAGTGATGAATGTGATTTCATTGTTTACTGTGTATGGATTATGGAGGTATCATGCATGTTTGATTTAAATTGCACCACCAGTGATGAAACTTAGGTTTTTGTATTACGATTTCATTGCAATGTTTTATTGGTTGATATAATGAAAAGGCATGAAATCGGGCAAGTCTAATCAATTTGGGAAAAAAGGACCTGTGTATATGTTTACTTGGTCAATTGCGAATGATGGACAGTGGTTGACATTTTATAGTAATATATGATGGATAGTGATAGAGCAATGTGACTGTGTGTTCCTTTTGATTTTGTTTAAATGAAAGAAAAGAAATAAAGAAAAACCAACTATTCTCTTGACAGGACTGTTGAAAAGCATAGTGATTCTGAGTATGATTATAAACTGTGTTAATTGAGAATTTTGAAGAATTGGATGTGGGATAGTGAACAATATTGACACGCAGTAATTTTTAATTGGTATTGGTATCCTTGTATTGAATACAGAGTTGTTTTGATGGATCACTTAATTGGTTTTATGAACAATATTCATTCTTTTCCCTACCATTCTTTCACTTTTCACACATTACAAGTCCCCTCGCCTTCCCATATTCACTAACCACTTCTTGTTCTTAAAATTTAATTATAGTTAAGATAAATTATGTGTTATGATAGTTAAAGGATCACACAGGGATGAATTACAATGATATATTCTTTTGATTTACGATACAATTGATTTTTTGATGATTTGTTGAGCAATAATCATGATCTATTCCCCCTCATTTTAACACTTTTCTCTCAATACAATCCCTCACATATCCCAAAAACCTTATTCATCCCTTTCTCATTGACAACTATTAAATGATTTGTATGGATTGGATTGCATGAGTCTGATGTGTTGTTGAGCCAAACGTTGTTTCATATTTAAAAGAGATGTCATGTATGGTGGTTGAAGAAACTATTTGCTAATCGATAATTCATATAGGAATGATATTTTTCAGTAGAGGTAGCCATGGCCGGGGTAACAAAGGAAGAGGAAATTGGAACATGAGCCCTAGAGGCCAAGGTTCTCTATACATTTTGATGCAAACTCGCAAGAGTTGGGCTAGCTATTTCAAGTTGGATTTTTTAACTAGATTGGAAAAAGAGTGGTCCAACCTAGGCCAGAAAGGCCTCCCTTCCAAGCCCCACATGTCCCTGGTATCCCAGTTCCCTCTCATGTCTCACTACAACCTAAAGTCCCTGAAAACGACGAATGGAAAGAGATTGTCCACCTGACAGTCTCCCAACATTGTGTCTAGCCTAACTTTTATCTACCTGCTCCTCCACCTGTTAATCAAATTGTCCAAGCTGCCTCTATCCACTCACCAGTACAATCTTCCCATTCAAGCAAAAGGTTAAAAACCAAGGCCCACCATTCCCCTGACAAAGGAAAAGTCATTGCTGCCCCCTCCTTGCCCTCAAATGACTCTGCCAAATCCATGTCCTCCCGCATGCATTTGAAATATGATTTCTCTCATGTGATAAGTGAGATTAGGCCTAAAGGATCCACATAGCCTAAGGAAAATTCAGAGAGATCAAAGGGTGACAACAACAACAAGGGAAATATTGCCTCCAAGAGTGGCAAATATGGGTTTTAAGTGTTTTTATTTATTGATTGTTTAGAATAGTTGACTTCTAAAATTTTGGACAACACACTATTTTTTGGATATATGGATAATATATTTTTGGAAATAATTTCAATTATCATTGATATAAATTGTCAAATTATGAGAGTGATGAT
>JZKD02S2222750.1:1555966-1571106 GCA_000966675.3 Picea glauca | reverse complement strand
TGTTGTTGAGCCAAACGTTGTTTCATATTTAAAAGAGATGTCATGTATGGTTGTTGAAGAAACTATTTGCTAATCGATAATTCATATAGGAATGATATTTTTCAGCAGAGGTAGCGATGGACGGGGTAACAAAGGAAGAGGAAATTGGAACATGGGCCCTAGAGGCCAAGGTTCTCTATACATTTTGATGCAAACTCGGAAGAGTTGGGCTGGTTATTTCAAGTTGCATTTTTTAACTGGATTGGAAAAGGAGTGGTCCAACCTAGGCCAAAAAGGCCTCCCTTCCAAGCCCCACATGTCCCTAGTATCCCAGTTCCCCCTCATGTTTCACTACAACCTGAAGTCCCTAAAAACGACGAATGGCAAGAGATTGTCCACCCGATAGTCTCCCAACATCGTGGCTAGCCTAACTTGTCTCTACCTGCTCCTCCACCTGTTAATCAAATTGTCCAAGCTGCCCATGTTCACTCACCAGTAAAATCTTCCCATTCAAAAAAAAGGTTAAAAACCAAGGCCCACCATGCCCTTGACAAAGGAAAAGTCGTTGTTGCCCCCTCCTTGCCCTCAAATGACTCTACCAAATCCATGTCCTCCCGCATGCATTTGAGAGATGATTTATCTCATGTGATCAGTGAGATTAGGCCTAAAGGATCCACGTAGCCTAAGGAAAATTCAGAGATATGAAAGGGTGACAACAACAACAAGGGAAATATTGCCTCCAAGAGTGGAAAATATGGGTTTTAAGTGTTTTTATTTATTGATTGTTTAGAACAGTTGACTTCTAAAATTTTGGACAACACACTATTTTTTGGATATATGGATAATATATTTTTGGAAATAATTTCAATTATCATTGATATAAATTGTCAAATTATGAGATTGATGATGGGAGTCGCAAGGAGGGATGTTTTGATTAATTAACTAGTTGTGTTATGTTTGTTAAAGAACTAAAGGGAGTCACAAGGGGTCCCACCTACTAGTTATTATTTATTAAAAACCCTTATTATGTTTTTATTACATTTCCCCCTTAATTAAAAAGTTGGTTAAGTTTTAGTTAACTTAACTAAAGAAGTAGTTCAACTACTTCAACTAATTCTAATTTATTAAAGGAAAAGGAAAAGGAAAAGGAGGAACAAGAGGATGATAGAAGGAGAAGATACTAAGGTCTACTCTTGGAGTTTTATTGAGACAATTCAGTTTCCATTCATTATTTAATTCATTGAAAGCCTAATTGTCTTTTATGATAGCAGGTTCCTATTGTAGACAACAAGATTCAAGGCTGAATTACATCATTCAGACATTTATTTTTTAGAGGTGTTGATCTATCTTTGATAGTCTGTGTAAACTTGTCTGTTGTAAATTAAATTTCATGACTGACAAAGGCTATTGTGCAGAGTCGAGTGGGAAACAATCTGTGGCAAGTTGATCCAAATTTTAAGTTTTAGTTTTTTACTTTATGTTAGAAGTCATTTTGTATGGTTTTCATCAAGGGCATCTAAGTTTGACTTTGGTCCAAACTTCCTCAAGGAATTTTTTAAAGAGAACGATTCTTTTGATAAATTGGAATGGAATAAATGATTGCTTTATGTCTCATTTGTTTTGATTATTGACTTGGTGTTTTACTTATGTCTCTATGTTTATTTCTGCATCTGTTATATTCAGAAAATTACATAAATAATGAATTTTTTAGCAAACTTTTATTTAAAAAAAAGATCAGCCTAAGCACTTGTAATCAATACTTGTGAATTAGGAAAAAACAATTATGGCTATAAAAATAGGGTGATATTCCCATCTATCTTGCTTTAGCCAAGTAAGATACAAAAATACTTGAGTAAGATCCTTTCATATATTTTCCTCAACAACAGGATGTTCGTAATTTTGTGGCTGGATGTGACTGTCAACACAACAAGGGAGAAATAATCAAATCCCCTGGCACACTACAACCACTTCCGATTCCATCTGATATTTGGTGGAATATCTCTCTGGATTTTATTGTATGATTTACCTAAATCGGGCAATAAATCATTCATCATGGTGGTAGTTGATCATCTTTCCAAGTATTCTCATTTATGTGCTCTTCAACACCCATTTACAACATCCACTGTGGCTCAACTTTTCATGGATCATGTCTTCAAGCTTCATGGCATGCCACATTCTATTGTTTCTGATCAAAATCCACCTTTCACCGATAATTTTTGGAAAGAACTGTTCAAGCTACAAGGAACCCAATTGCATCTCAGCACAACTTATCATCCCCAGACTGATGATCAAACTGAAGTTGTCAACAAGTGTTTGGAAACATATTTGAGGTGTTTTGCATCAGAAAGGCAAAATCAGTGGGCTCAATGGTTACCACTAGCTGAATGGTGGTACAACACTTCTTACCATACAACTACCCGCATGACTCCTTTTGAAGTGGTATATGGACAAAATCCACCGTTAGTTCTCACATATTTTCTAGGTGTATCGAAGGTCCAGGCAGTTGAAGAAACACTTACAGTTTGATAGGCTATTATTTGTACCCTCAAAGAGAATTTGGTCATGGCCTAGAATCACATGAAGCAACAAGTAGATCAAGGTCACTCTAAACATCAATTTGAAGAAGGGGATCAAGTCTTTCTTCGACTGCAACCTTACAAGCAAAACTCACTCAAGGCTGACCATTGTCAGAAACTGGCACCCAAATTTTATGGTCCTTGCACCACTCTCAAGTGTGTGGGACAGATGGCCTATCATTTAGCTTTTCCCATTCATTGTAAGCTCCATCCTGATTTTCATGTTTCCTGCTTAAAGAAGGTGATTGGAACTAAATGCCAAACTCAAACCAACCTTCCCAAGTTGGACAAAGAAGGCTCCATTTGGCTACTGCCACAATCATTTTTGGACCAGCATGACCGTCGTGTGTGTCAATGAACCATCAAGGAAGTGTTAGTCTAGTGGAAAGATACAACTCCAACAGATGTCACTTGGGAACCAGCTACCATTCTACAAAACTTTCCTCATCTCAAGCATTGAGGACAAGGTTGTTTTTAAGGGGGATGATATGTTAGGGACCTAACCCCTCATGTAGGTAGAATAATATATTTCCATGTAATAAATTTCAATATTAATAAGGCCTAACAATAAGGAAGAATAAGTCCAATGTATAAAGACCTAATAGAAGCTTCTGCTTCTAGAAGGATCTTCCTCTAGATTGTTCTTTTGATAGACGTATTTAGTATAAATAGGAGTCGAGGGTATGAGAAGTTTTGTCTTGGATATTATTGTAATAGATCTCTACTCTGTTGGAGGTTTCCCCCTCAAAGAGGCAAGTGAACGTTGCTCTCAGTAATCAAAGTGCCCTTTTTGGTGTTATTCTGGTATCATTTGGTATTATTGTGGTGTTGTTATGGTTACATTGTTGTTTATATTCCATTTCTAGCTAATCATTTCTCTTCTGCATACTGTTTTATATCTGGAATATTGTGGCGAATCAATATTAATAAAATAAGAACTAATTCTCATGAGTTGCATAGTGAAACTAAGCATTGGGAAATCCCAAAAACACCATGGAAGGAAAGAATCCATCACCTTTGTGACACCAAACTGGTTGAACATGAAAAGTACTTTCTCCTCAAGTTCCCTACATATTCCCAAATTAGATCTCAATTTCAAAATATTTGTCACAATAGAAATCTTCGTAACCTTCTAAGTCATCAAAACTTTAGTGATCTTGAAATGCTTCTATTAATGCTTTTCAAGCATTGAAATAACATTTTAAAGAAATCCAAGTAATCTCTTACTCTTTTTAAGGTCTGATAGACCAATTTTAGTCTCAATGAATGTTAACCACCATTGTCATAATCATCACTAAACATTAAATGAATTGCACATCTCTTTGATACTGGAAAGTAGAAAGCACCTATCAACAAAATAATAGAAGCATCTACATTTTTTTGATTTCAGTTATTCTCACTCTATTTATTTCTCTACATATAAAGTTGATATAGAATTATTTTACTTAAGGTGGATATTGAAATATTTATTTATGGTCGACATTGCAATATTTTTATTTTTTTTTGTTTTTAAATGCTACGTGTCAACTTCATGTTAACCACTGAAAGAATTACACATCTTCCTCAATAAAATTTTGACACAATACAAATAGAACTAAAATATTTTAAAATTAACATTATTAATATAATTTCTATATTATTTTTACATATATTAAAAATCAAATTAAAATTTCTATATTATTTTCACATATATTAAAAATTAATTTAAAATATACAACATAGTATTACAAATCATCCATCATTATACCCAAACGAACCTTGTATAATAATATTTGATGATTTAATAAACATATATATTAACACTAAATAATGCTTGTTATAAATCAAATACTTTCTATAAGATGTTGAATGTTATAAATCAAATACTTGCTAGAACACCAAGAAGCAAGGCAAAAGCCCGAGTACTCACAAAAATGTTAGTAGATGGCTTAATCACATCAAGAATGTCAACATGACTCCAAATATGGCATTGGAATGAAATGTGAAGTTTTAGATATGAATGAGAGAGGAAGCATAAAAAAAAATATCAATTATTGTTTTTTAATTTAATATTTTTATAGTTGATTTAAGGTTTATGGTTTTGGAGTACGATTTTAAATTATTTTTATTTTTATTTTTGATTGGTTAAGAGTTTACTTTTATTGAACATTAAAAATAAGTTAAGGACTTAATTTGGTAAGAGTAAAAGTCTGCCCCTTTATGAAGTGCTAACGAGTTATTTGATTTAAGGACTTAATTTGGTAAGAGTAAAAGTCTACCCCTTTATGAAGTGCTAATGAGTTATTTGATGTTACCAACTTTTGTTTACATACAATAATGCATCATAGTACATTGAAATTATAAGATTGTATGATATAAGTTAAACCAATAACTCTAAATTTTGTTTACATACAATAATGAATCATTTTTGTTTACATACAATAATGCATCATTGTACATTGAAATTATAAGATTGTATAATATAAGTTAAACCAATAACTCTAAATATTGTAAACATTTTTTCTATATAAAAAAAAAAAAATCATTTTTTTTTATATAAACTTCTTTTTATATAAAAAAAGAAAATCATTTCTTTTTATATAAAATATATCATTTCATAAATATATTTTTGTAATAGGAAAATTACATCCATCAAACCATTATTATATAACTTAAAGGACATATGATAGACATCAACATCAAGTGTGTGAGTTGTGATAAAACCATTAAGGCCATCACTATTTTGGATATGGAGAAAACAAAATGGGCATCAAATCAGGAAACTGCGTACATTAATTTGCTCGTTTTCAAAATCGAAAGGAATATTTATTGAACAAGTGCTACATGTAGCGCAGTCCCTGCCAGGTTGAAGAATTGTTAACAAAGGCATGGCTTTCGAATAGGCATCAGTAGAGGAATGCTTCCCGGTTCTTTGCTGACAGAATTGCAGGTTCTATTACAATATAAGCAACAATGTTTGTGCCCAACAAGAATATAGCACACTACAAATTATATCTATGCATAAATCCATCCAAAACAAGTTGGGCATATCAAGTCTTCATACCCAATATACAACATGCCAACAATTGCCAGCAAGATCATAAGAGGCACAAGCATATCAAGTCATGCACCTGTTCCCGCTAATTCAGACAACAAGACCAAGTTTTGTGGTGTTTAGAAAACATGTCATGAACAAGAATCCAACATGGCCCTTCAATAGCATCCCTCTCATATTAAAAAGAAAACAACCTCACAATCTTATACACAATCAAAATAAAATGAAGTAAACAAATTAAAATATTTAATAGCATCTATTTACTACAAAATGGACATTCAAAATAATTCAAAATAATATACAAATAGTACAAAAATTATGTAAAAAATGTTAGTATCTTCTCTTTATCATGCTACTTGAAAAAATACATCAAGTGAGAAAAGGGTTGGTTTATAAGAAACAATTACAAAAATGATAATTAGTCTACCTTCCAAATTTCAGGTGTTAGATCTAATAAACATGACGTATGAACAAAGAGGACACACCCATGAAGAATTCAAACCCGTAGATGTTTTCAATAGTTTCCTTGAAAAATCTCACTTTTATAGCATCAACCTCAAATACCGAGCTTCTCTCAAATGATTTCTTCCATGAAACATCATTTATCAGACCAAGGAATTTGTCATGCCATGAGTTTTTCCTGTGATTTTTTATTGCTTCAAGGAATCGATCCTTAACATTTCAATGAGACACCAAGGCTTTATATTAACTAATGACATTGTAGTACTGTTTCAAAGCCAGACCCACCATATATTCTTGCAGTGGATAGTGATTGCAGCAAAAAGCAAGATATACAGAAAACTTCAATGGAACTATATGATTTCAACAGAAAAAGATTTGACAGAAAGACACTTACTTCCAAATTTGATGTCAATTTAGTTGTATATTAGCTTATTTCATCCCATAACCTCACCAAGTCCACTCCACTTATGTGCAACATTTTTACCTTGTTGGCATAATGGAAGACTACATTAGCTATCTTTAATACCTTTTATTTACCACAAAATGGACATTCTAAATTCTAAAGGCGTAATAGAAACACAAATCTCAAACGCAGAATTCCTTTGATGAAGGAAACTCCAACTTTCAAAAAAATATTTGTATTTCATCGTTTTTACCTAATTTTAATACAGAGACTTATTGGAAATGGAACGGTTTGAGTGTCATCCTTCACCCAACGAATCCATTCAGGATGGAAGGAACATGGTGACATAAATTAATTTTGGATTTCGTGCCTCCTTTTATCATAGGGGGAGAGTGATTGTCCCACGTATCAGATGGTATTGGTATAAAGTTGGGTTCAGTGAAGGAGGACAAGGCGTGGCCCAGCGTGTTGTTCTATCCCCATTGTGCACAGATTTGACAACCGTTGGGTGGAGATAATCTATACGCGAGTGAAACATCATTTATCATACCAAGGAATTTGTCATGCCATCAATTTTTTCTGTGATTTTTTATTGCTTCAAGGAATCGATCCTTAACATGTCAATGAGACCCAGGTATGTTAATTTATGTATTTGTTTTATAAAATTTAAGGAATATGATGTATTATGAGGCTGTCTGTAAGCTAATATGTTTATCTCAATTAAATTTATATGTTCTGGTGATTAATCTATTTGTGCAATTAAATTATATGTTCTGGTGATTAATCTATTTGTGCAATTGAAATGATTTATATCAAATTTTTATTTTAAGTCACTACATATGTTATCAGAGCTTTTGTTTGAAATTTGGGCCTAAGGGCCAAATTCCCAGCTCCAACTCCAGCTACGCCTAACCTGCAAACCAAACACATAAATTTTAACACAAATATAAAAAATAAATGCAATACGAATTGAAAATGTAAAAAAATAAAATAAATTTACCAAAGTAAAACAAGCAACCAGGGTTGCTACAATTACAAAGGTTGATTTACAGTAAATAACCCACACAAGAGCCTAATTCAAATGTGTTGGGAAAGTTGTTTGAATTAGACATTCAAAGCAAGATTCATCCTGGCTCAAAACAAAAATTGTGGCAAAGATCAAGAAAACAATAATATAGGCAAAGTGAGCATTAAATTGCATAAACTTCAAAAATAAAGCAAACAACAATATAGGCAAAGTGAGCATTAACTTGAAAATGTTGTATGTTGCACAAACTTGAAAGAATGATAAACAAATCTTGTTGACACTATACAAGACCTGGCAAGATATGACTCAAATGTCTTTGACTAAAAGCTATTGTATTTAACTGTTGCAAGTAAAATATGCAAGAAGAAACCTTAAAAAAAAAAAATATTGGAATCAATCATGCTAACGACAGAGAGTTCAGGAGCTCGGAAAGAAGCATTTCGGCGAATAGTATTAGTTTACCTTTGGCATTGGAGGTTAATAGTTGAAGGGGGAAATCAATCTATAGGTCCATATATAGAGCGTGAAGACTGGAATTTGAGGCATAAAATAGGAGACTGTATCAATTTTTTTTGACCGAGGAAGTCGGAATTCCTTCTGGTTACATTATCATAAACATTAAGGAAAATTGCAGAGATCCGTTTCATTCAAATGAAAAAATGCGAATGCTACAATATCTTTGGCTAATAACTATGGACAGATAACAATTTTCAAGTAAAAAAAAAAGCTAAATTTAAGGGCATACTGTTGCTAATACCTTCATCTTTCACTTATGACATATTGTTGCACCCTCTTTTCTGGTTACTACTACGGAAGACAACCCTCGTGAAGTCGGCTTAACCGACACCTATGAGTTCTCGTTTCCAAATTCATTTTATAGTTACGCACTCACTTCAGATATTACTTTAGACTCTCCAGATGCAGTGAAATCCTCCTGCAGACTGATAAATAAATAACCCGGACACCAGCGTAGTTCGCAGTTCGCTAGCAGCAGAGTAAGCATGAGCATGGGTAGCATTCTTTCGCCCTGTTCCGACTTTATGCACATGCACCTAACAGTTGTGCTACGGCGAATCGAATCAGAGATTGTGCTGAACGGTGGGAGTAATCACGAGAGTGTTAATATCACCCATGGAAACAAACTCTGGTAATGAGAGCAGACGACCCAAAAAAAATAAAGTGTGTAACCAGAAGTACAGGGGCATGGTAGCAATTTTGCACAGACCCTAAAATCCCTATCTAATTAATTTCTTGAATTCTGGAAACCTACTGAAAGATGACCAATTTATTCAATTCGAAATACGAATGTCATGGAACCTCGCAGTCTCCTAAAATGGACCGCATCATGAACTCTGTTCTTGCGCAGGCACGGAGAAGGAGGAGCCTCGTGGTGTGAAAGACTCCGGAAGGACAGACAAACGAATGGGCAAATAATGAGCATTACTTCCAAGACTGGACAGATGTCAGTAGGACGTTAGGACTCGAAAGGATGGAGAGGAGAAGGGAATATGGGATGCCAAAAGTTCATTAATAACACAGGCGCTAGATTTCAATGGTAGCACAATAACAACAATAGAAAAAAAATACCATGTAACACCCAACGCATCAAGTGCCCAAATTAGGCAACAAGGAGGGAGGATCCCATGAGCGGCATAATATGCATTACGCAGCCTGCAAAACAAAAAAAAAATAACCCAAAATGCGCGCAGGTATAAATATAAGTGTATAGAGGAGAAGCCCACGGTTTTGACCCCGGGACTCCCGCACCCATAGCAACTACAACAACAAACACGCCACCACCAAGAAACTACAACAACCAGCAGCCAGCACCAGCATAAGCCAATGCAATGTGACATTGAACCACCCTAGCTCTCTCTCATCCTGAAGTCGGCGTTCAAAGAAGAAGAAGTGAAAATGGACTATGCGACAACCAAATCGAAGCTTAGCACAAAGCCACGACCAGACCAGACCAGCACCAGTGCCAAGAGAAAAATGGAGAGGCGACAGTGAGGGAGTGAAGGGTTGAGGAGTTTAGGGTTTTCTAGGAGACGTGTAAGGTTTTAGGGTTATGGGATGAGCGTCAAGGAGGAGGGGGCACGTGGGCCTCATGCGAGGACCCACTGCCCACGCTAAAAAAAAAAAATTGTTTGTTTTTCATTTTTATTTTTATTTTATTTTATTATTCAGTTATATATATATATATATATATATATATATATATATATAGATGATATGTGAATAATAAAAGAAGTGTAATAGAAAAAAAAAAAAGGTTTAAAATATTTTTAAATGAATAATAGTAACTAATTAACTAGTGGTTGGTGGATTAACTAATTAAGTGTGTAATTGACATTAATATATTTATTAATGTTTAATAACTAACATAACATTATGTTACTAATAAATTTTAATTAATTAAATTAAAATGTTAGAGAGTCCATGGGTTTTGAACCCAAGACCCCCACCAAGCGAAGCACCTTAAGAAAAACACTAACACCAATGTGCCACACATATCACTTTTACAAATAAATTCGCATATAAACAGTTTAATTATCAATAATAGCAAGGTACTAGCCTGAAGAATAAACTCCGATTGTCCAAGCGTCAGGTTCACGAGACCGTACACACATTTCGTTGAGCGGAGCGCCAAGTCCCTCCATTCCATTCCACCAGTCCAGTCAACGCTAAATCTCAATGCGGCATTTGACAACACCAACACTACGCACCAAGGAAAATCTCCCGAGTCAAGCATCCGAGGATATTTAGTTATAAGCGAAAAGTTAAAAGGGCTTAGACTAGGACAAGTGGGAAGGAGGCGGCATATGCTCTAGGAGAGTAAGCATAGGAAGTGGCGAGTATGGCGCAAGGCTAGTGTAGCTACAGGGCAAGGGAACTAATAGTTTTTTTTTTTCATAGGGGCGAAGAAATCAAGCTTAGACGCTTAATCCTAACCCTAACCTAGCCAATCCCCTAAAGCAGTAATGTCTGTTTACAAACAAGTAAAGAAAACTTACACCTAACCCTATTTCTAATTTGAGTAGCACCAATTTGAAACGTCCTTGAACTCCCCCTGACAACTTTGGTTGATGCAGGTTAATACATACAGGATGGTCGAGACTCGAGGGAGTCAAGGAAGGGGAGCGTTGTCGCAAGCACCGCCAACACCGCCAGCGCCACCACCACCATCGCCCGAACTAGCCCTCATAGTGCGCTCGTTGGAATCCATTAATGATACTTTAAAGGGGTGACAACCGGTAGGGACTGAAGTGGAACCCCCACCGTCTGGAACGGGTAATCCAGAAGCATCAAGGGATTTAGGGGGAGGACCTCCACCTGAAGACATCACGCGAGAATTGCAGAAGATCAAACTTCTAGAGTTTTTCGGGTGTCACGCCAGTGAACACGTGAAAGCATGGTTGGAAGGCATGACAAGGTGTTTTTCCTTAAGGGACTATGCATCCAACTCAAAGGCAAAGATCACAATTTTTCAGTTAAGAGACAGCGCCTTGAACTGGTGGGGCAGCCTAGAAATACAACTGCACCTTACCCCAGACACAGTATCTTGGGAACTTTTCGAGGAAAGGTTCTGAAGGAAATATCTACCACCATACTATGAGGAACAATAGGTAGGGGCATTTCATGCCTTAGTATAGGGAAATAGAACTGTATAAGAATATGAGATCAGATTTATGGAACTGGTCAAATATGTTTCGTATATGGACAATGACCAACGAAAAGTAGAGCACTTTGTCTATGGATTGAACCCTAAGATAAGAGCTATGGTGCAGATGTGGAAACTGTCTTCAGTAGTAGAAGCGACGAAAAATGCACGTTATGCGGAAGAACACATGAACTTAACTAGGGGTACAAGACCGACATTTCCGCATCGCTCGGGATTCATAGGAAAGGCCCTAAGGACATTTCCTAGGGGAGGGGGCTCAAGGACACCACCATATGGTAATAGAGTCGTGCCAAGGATAGTAGCTATAGGGATTTCAATGGCAGCGAGTGCAACATCTCATTCATCGCCAATGGCGCAGATAGGTCCATGACCATCTCAGGGAACAACGAGTAGGGGCAGGGGTTCCAGGGGAAGGAACTCATTTCAGAGACAGTCATATAACAGTACAAAGGTTCAATCTCGTGTTACCTAATGGGGGTGCGGAGGACCCCATTACTAATGTGACTACCCAGAGTTACAACCAGGGTTCATGCCTAGAGAAGGAAAGGCACTGATGGGGAGATCAAGTAGCAGCCACCAGATTTACGTAGTGGTTAATAACTTCTAGGTTGAACATCAATCCACGGTGGTGGAGTCATCGGGTACGCTAAATCATATCAATGTTAAGATTTTGTTTGATTCTGGTGCGATGGATAGTTTCATTTCACCATCTGCATTAGAAAAGAGTGGGTTGGCAACCTACGAGCATGATGACTTTAAACAAATCAAGATGGCTTCGGGGGAAAAACAAGAAGTAGGACCTAGTGTTGATAATTGTATAGTAGATCTGGGAGTGTGTACTACCAGGTTGAAGGTATACATCACTTCTCTTGGGGCATATGACCTAATCATTGGAATGGATTGGTTAGCATCTCATCGAGCTTTGGTAGATTGTTTCACAAAGAGGGTGCTTTGTGTCGACAATGAAGGAAGGCCAGTAGAGATCCAAGGTGTACAGAGAAAAGTGTCGTTATGCTTTATATCAACTATGAAGGTTAAGTGATGCTTGAGACAAGGGTGTCAATTGTATGTAGTGGAAGCAGTGAATGAAAGGAAAGGACCCTCATTGGATCAGTACCTGGTACTGTTAGAATTTCAAGATGTTTTTCCGAACGAGTTACCAGGGTTACCTCCTGAGAGGGAGCTTGATTTTACAATTGAGCTAAAACCTAGTGCAGAACCAATCTCCAAGACTCTGTATTAGATGACAGCTCCGGAGCTTTGTGAATTGCGAATGCAGTTGAAAGAGTTACTGGACTTAGGGCTAATAAGGCCCAGTGTCTCACCTTGGGGCGCACCAGTAATTTTTGTAAGGAAGAAGGATGGATCCTTACGACTGTGTATAGACTACAGGGACTTGAACCATGCTACAGTGAAAAATAGGTACCCAATGCCACGAATAAATGACCTCTTCGATCAGATGAAAGGAACAACTATATTCTCAAAGATTGATTTGTGATAAGGGTATCATCAGTTAAGGATTAAGGAAGGTGATATCCCAAAAATGCCTTTCGAACTCAGTTTGGACATTGCGAATTTGTTGTAGTACCTTTCAGATTGACCAATGCACCAACAGTATTCATGAGCCTCATGAACGACGTATTCTAGAAGTACTTAGACCATTTTGCACAAGTATTTCTAGATGACATCCTCATCTATTCCAAGAGTGAAAGAGAACATGAGGAACACTTGCGAATAGTGTTGTCCTGCCTTAGAGAGAACAAATTGTATGGGAAGCTGTCGAAGTGTTCCTTCTTCCAGAAAGAGATCCACTATTTAGGCCATATCATTTCTGGTGAAGGAATCTCTGTGGACCCAGAAAAGGTAAAGGCCATTATGGGGTGGCTAGTGTCGAAAAATGCCCATGAGGTGAGAAGCTTCATGGGGCAAGCAGGTTATTACCAGAGATTTGTGGAAGGATTCTCAAAAATAGCGAAACCCATCACCACTTTGCAATGCAACAGGGTCAGGTATGAATGGACAGAAGAATGTGATAGTGCATTCATTGAGCTTAAGAGGTTACTAACTAGTGTGCCAATTCTATGAGTGTCGGATATGGAAAAAGAATTCACCATCTACACGGATGCCTCGAAGCAAGGGTTGGGGGTTGTGCTAATGCAGGATGGAGGAGTGAGAGCCTATGCATCAAGGAAGTTGAAGAAACATGAAGAGTTATACGTGACTCATGATTTAGAGTTGGCAGCTATAATGCTAGCTCTAAAAATTCGGAGGCACTATCTTGTGGGGCAGAACTTTGAGCTCAAAATGGACCATCAAAGTTTAAAACATCTCTTCACTCAAAGAGATCTGAATGATAGGCAAAGGTGATGGAGTGAGTTTATGAGTGAGTACGATTTTGGTATTTCATACATCAAAGGAAAGGAAAATGTGGTCGCGGATGCCTTGAGTAGGAGACCACGTATCTTCTCCTTGGTAACCTTAAAGGTCAATCTGAGGGAACATGTGTTGACACAACTCCCAAGAGATAGTTGTTATTTAAAGGTTACTTCAAACCTCCAGAGCGAGAGGCAGTTAGATCCAAAGTATGAAGCACATAGTCTAGAAACAGACAGACTATTAAGATATCGAGGAAGGATGTACATCCCTGAGAATGGGGATATTCGAAGCATCATACTGAAGGAAGCCCATATAGCACTTTATTGTGCGCATCCGGGTGTGAAGAAGATGTACACAAATATGAGGAAGCTCTTCTTCTAGGTAGGCATGAAACATGATGTAGTCCATTTCGTCACCAAATACCTGGAGTGTCAACAAGTGAAAGCCAACCACCATCACCTGGCAGGCCTCCTACAACCACATGATGTTCCTATGTCCAAATGGGAAGTCATTTCTATGGATTTTGTTGTGGGGTTGTTGCTCACATCTCATAGGCACAATGCCATTCTTGTGATAGTGGATAAGTTAACCAAGAGTGCTCATTTTATTCCGGTTAGAGACACTTACGATGTCACTGATGTGACACGTGTGTTTGTAAGTGAGGTTATCCGTTTGCACGGGATACCTAAGAAGATCATTTCAGATAGGGACTCCAGATTCACTTCTAGGTTTTGGACAAGTTTACAGTCAGTGTTGGGGACGCAGTTGAACCTAAGCACAACTTATCATCCTGAAATAGATGGGCACACTGAGAGAGTAAATCAAGTCATGGAAGACATGCTTAGGATGTATGTAATGGATAATCAAACCCAGTGGGAGAAGTACTTACCTTTGGTAGAGTTTTCCTACAATAACAGTTATCATAGCTCCATAGGAATGCCACCCTATGAAGCTTTGTACGGGAGGCCATGCAGAACGCCATTGAGTTGGGATAGACTAGAAGACAGAGTAGCAGTTGGGCCATAATTGATTCAAGAAATGGAGGAACAGGTGATTTAGATTAGGAAGAGACTAAAGGAAGCACAGGATAGGCAGAAAAGATATGCAGATGCACACAGGACCGATCGAAGTTATGAAGTGGGAGACCAGGTTTTCATTTGTATCAGGGATAATAAGAGTACCATACGGTTCGGGAAGGGGACAAAGTTGTCACCTCGGTTTATAGGACCATTCAGGATCCAAGAGAAAATTGGACCCGTTGCATATCGTCTCGTACTGCCACCCCACTTGCATAAAACTCGTAATGTATTTCATGTATCTGTTTTACGTCATTATGTTGCTGATGAATCACATAAACTAAATTGGAAGGAATTGCAGGTATCAGACGTGGGAACCCTCACGGTAGAACCGTTATGCATATTGGACCATAGAGTTTGACAGCTCAGGAACCATCTAGTAGACCAAGTTAAGGTCCAATGGGACAAGCATAGTCCAGGATCTGCTACTTGGGAAGATGTTGAGACATTACGACGAGACTATCCCTCACTATTTTGACCACCTCGAGAACATGTTTCTCGAAGGTGGGGTGTATGTAACACCAC
>JZKD02S2222750.1:1479017-1512699 GCA_000966675.3 Picea glauca | reverse complement strand
TTCAAATTCATATATATATATGATTTTCTTTTATTAATTAATTTTGATTTTTAAACATTTTTTAAAAACAATTTGTGTTTTATTTTTTATTTTATTTTTATTTATTTTTATCATTTAAAATATTGTATTTTCCATTTTAAAAATGTTCATTTCTATTAAACAAGACAATTTTCTATTTTAAAAAGGGGTTTTTCATTAAAATTTTTGATTTAATAGAAATGTGTTTTGTTTTTTTTCTAAAAACATGTTTATTTTTTCTTTAAAAAAAATTAAATTGAAAAATGTTTTTTTTTTTTTTCTTTAAAGAAAAAAGAAACATATATGTGAAGTTTCTTTTTTCAATTTATTTTTTTAATGTGAATTTAATAAATAAAATAAAATTGATTAATAACTAAAATATCACTTTTCGATTTACAAGCTAATTTGAAGTACTTTGTTCTCGATAGTACCAGTGATCGGGGTAATATTTCAATTAAGTTACAATTTTAACTCCAAAAATAAGAAGGGTGTTACTAGTAGCATCACTTTTGGGTTTGAGGGTCAATTTTCTACAATGAAATTTTAACAGTATTGGTTGTCAAGACAATGATTTCAAGAAAGTCCCAATTCTAACCATCTTTTAAAAAAAGGATGCTACTAGTATCACCATTTTTTGAAATGGGGGTAAAAAATGCAACCTCTAAAAAACTAGAACTCTGGAGAGATCTGGTTAAGTTGATAACTTTGTTTTTTTTAATGCACCCCTTCCAGTCCAATTTCATGTTTCCATAATTCTTGGTTTCTCCTAGAGCTCCCTTTTGTCCAAATACCTTAGAGTCCCTCTCTTAGAATCTTGTTCCCGCAACAGTTCTTGGGAAGATCTCATTTCCCGCATTGGTAAGACTCTCTCTTGCAAGACTTTTCATCCTCTCAATATTGTTGGTCATGTCATTTTTCTCAAGTGTATTATGCAAGCTATCCCGCTTTACCTCTTTTCGTCTTTCACTACTCCCAAACATATTATGAAAGTTGTCAGAGCTCTTCAAAAGGAACCTTTTATGGAAAGGGGTCAATGCTACAAGAAAATGGGTGCTAGTTTCTTGGAACACCCTATGTCTTCCTACGCTAAAGGGAAAATTGGGACTACAAGATCCTGAACTCCTAAATTGTGTCCTTGAAGTGAAAACTTGGTGGCCATAGCTACAAAATAAGTGTTAGCTATGTATCTATGTCTTGAAGAACATATATACTCCCCACACTCATCCCTCTTATTTGATCTGTATGTCAGGGGAAATTTTGGGTTCGTTAATATGGAATTTTTCTTGGGAAAACAAATATATGATTCAATATCACAATTTCTGGGAGGTTCAAGATGGTTGTTCTACCCTTTTCTAGGAGGACTCATGGAAACAACTTCCCCCTCTTCAACATAATCCCAACTTCCTCATTCTCTTGGTTTCTCTTAAGATTGAACAAGACATTAAGATTCAAAATTATTGGCACCCAAATTCTAGATCTTAAGATTGGCGAGCTTGGGATCTTAATCCTAATCACATTCCTCTTCATAATTGCGTTATTTTTCCCTCTTTTCTTTCTGAAATATACAAAAGAAAAAACAAATTCTCCACTCTCCATGATAAATAAAGACGGAGGCATTGTCCAATAAGATGTTTCAATATCAAAGAGGCCTACTCATTGATTGTCGAACATTATGTCATTCCCTTAGAAAACATATGGACCAAAATTTGGAACTGGAACCACTGACCTTCGGTCACCACTTTTCTTTGGTTGGTAACTCATGGGAAATTTCTCACCTGGGATCACCTCATGAAATGAGCACTACAAGGAGAACACCTTCTTGCAGAGGTTTTTACGAAACCTCCCCACAAAAAAATATCCCTTACCTGTTTAGTGGAGATTGTTAGTGGAGGTAGATGATTGGAGGATTTTGTAGAGGTTTTTTTTTGGTGCTCCTTTCAAGAATATATGCATCAATGCACATATAAACATACTATGCCAGTGCTAAAATGTTCAAACACATCATCATTGTTCATAGCGGAGTTTTTTAGCGGACGCGAGCAATCAAATTATTTTTGCAAATAGTTTTGTTCGGTGCACCTATATGGTACATCTTCCCTAGTGCTCAACTAAAACATAACGCACCAATGCATATATGTTCAAACACACCATCATAAGTTATAAAAAATAACAAGCACCAATCAAAGTGCACCAGTACCATTGAATCTTACATATCGATGCATACACAATGCTCGATGGTGCACTGCGGTATGGGTTAATAAAAATAAATCACCATACCAATTTTCATTGTGACATATCATCCAATGCTTATAATCCCTCAATCGATCACCTATGCTTACTCTATTTTCATGGACACCATGTTTCTGGTGCTCCTCGGTGATTTGGATATCTCCACCAATGGATATTTTAGAAATTTTCCAATTTTTGGAAATTACCATGAATTTTCATTTCCTCTCAACGGTGGAACCATGTCCCCTCAAGACATAAGAATCCAGGTAATTTGTTTATTACCTTCCCATTTCCATTTTCATGAGTCTAAAATTTTTATTTAGTTTGAAATTTGAAACTTTTTTCAAAAAACAATTTGACTCCATTTGGTGCACCATTTTAATTCATCTTGCCTCGATGAAATACATCCTATGATAAATTCACAGTAAGCATTTCCTTCGATGCATCCAAGTTTTATATTAAATGGTGCTTTCTATTAAATTATCTGAATTCGATGCATTATAAAGGAAAACTCCCGATAAATAATTTGTTGGTTCTTTTCAAACTCAGAAGCAACGATGTGTTCCATTTAACCAAGCACACCATTAAAAATGACACATAAAATCTAACTGAGTGGTGAAAACATTTTAAACAAATGCATCTGTGCCATTAACAGAACAACACCAGAACATATATTGATCGATTTGGCATTGCGAGGTGTTTCACTTGATAGCCCGTGTCTGGTGCACTAGGATTCACAACAAACCATTAAAAAAAACAACGGTGCTTCAACAACATGGTAGCACCAATGCATTCCTAGTAACCAATCAGACCATTTAATTTACAATGAATCAATCTAATGGAGAAGCACCCATACTGACACAAACTACAACAATACATTATACTTACGTCACAATGCTAAACATCATGTCGGTGCTCTATAAATTATAGCGCACCAGTACTATCAGTCAGCAAAAGTGCACCGTCATGAAAACATTTCATAAAAATTGGGTCGACAATGCATTTATGTTAACTAAATGCACTAGGGCACTGGGCCATTTCAGTTGATGCTCCATGACCAGTGCTCTTGGAAACATAACTCACTGTTAAAAAAAATGTCAGTGATCCAATAGTATGGTAGCACCAATGTGTTTATATTAACACATCACACTGCTTAAGTTGATATAAAACAATTTCACATGTTGGTCTGACTAGATCCAAACAACGCATTGAAAATGTAAATACCACAACACCGAGCTGAATTTTCATAAATTATCAGCGCAATGTGTCTTATCGTAAGCACCGCTAAGATTCTTGGAAGTGCACCAATTGAGATAAATGCATCGATGTGTTCTATTAATCGAACGCATTGCCTAGCTTTTGAAACGAAAATTTCCCTCCATGGTGCATCAAATAAACAAAATGTATTGGTGTTGTGTACTACAACATAGTGAGAAAAATACATAATAATTTACCATATTGTTTCCTTTTATGAGATGCCTCATTACCGATGCATTATAATACTAACACACTGGTATCAAAACATACAAAGATAAAATGGAGAGTCAATGCATTACGTTCAATGAAATGCACTGTTGTGGTTAAGTGAGCTACACTGGGAAAATATTTTAAAAATTATCATTGCGGTGCATCTTTTAAAATGCGTCCATTAATGGTGTGTCTGTTAGGATATTTAGACACTTAGGAGCTAGTTAATATCTACTTGGTCTAATGTGTTGTTAGGTAAAAGTGTGTTTCTTACTATGTTTCTTTAGTATGCATTAGCATGCATTTGTATTTAGGAAATCCGATGGTCACGATATGTTCCTGACATAGAGTGATTTGATGGTTCATATTATCCTCGATATTAATGACCATTGATATGTGTCTTAAAACTTGATTGGTCCATGATCTCTATTTAAAGAGCATGGAGGTTCATTTGTTGATGATCGATTGTGAGAAACTCTCCTGTAAAATCTCTCTCTAATATTTTTCTTTTGCATTAATAAACTTCTCCAAGTGGCCACGTTGGTTGGGGTCATGGATGTTTCCATGTTGGTTGGGGCCGTGGATGTGGTTTTTTTTTACGGAGGAAAAAAATAGGTTACTCTTTAGTGCCTCTCATAATTTAGCACACATACTCTATCCTCTATTACTTCCTAAGTGCTCTAGCTCGCATCTCCTCTTTTGAAGGTCATTTGACTTTCTCCAAGATACCGTCCTGGTCATTCTTGTAGCCATAATATGAATTGACATCAATTAGCATTTAGATCACATAGCTACACCTCCTATTTTTCACCTCGAGGGGGCTCATCGAATATCTCTTTGAGAATGGGGAGAAATTTTGTAGCCCCGAAGTATCTGTAACTGGGACCCTTTTAGGTGTCATCGGGCACATCAACTTTGTTCCCTTCCAAGTCCTTCATCTTTGCCTCTACTTTGGCATAATCAGGACTATCAAGCTCTATGATCAGATCTTCCCAGTGCCCCTTTTCCTTGTTCAACAAGAAAGGACCCTGGTGGATGTATTAATTATAACATTGTGTTAGCCTCAAGAATGACTTAAGCTCCATATTGTATATTTAATAGAAGCTAAGAAGCACATCTGGAAAAACAACCGATCATCCATAAAATTTGTCAGCAAGTCTTATCACTAAATATTAAGAATTTCCTTGGCCTCGACATACTCCTCCATGAGATCCTCACTCATGTACTTACTAAGAATCTCATCATGTATCTTCTTCTCCACAACCATGCACTCGATCACTTTCTCATCCAAAAGGGGAACATGGGAAACAAACTCTCTCTCTCTCTCTCTCTCTCTCTCTTATGTTGGTTTCCCTTGTCCTACTCTCCCATTCCTTCCACCGCATCCTCATATTCCTTGAATAGGAAAATCTTAATGGAAACGATGTCCATGCTCTTGATCATCAACCTGGCATGTCTCTAGATTAACTCAATCCTTTGCCACTCCCTCATCACTCTGGCCCACATCTCCTCCTTCACGGGCTACTCGAATTTCTCCAAGATATCATTCTTATCATACCCATCACCATAATAACTGGAATCAATTCACTTATATATATTGCATGCATATACTTTGTATTCTTCATCTTGCAAGGATTATCAAATATCTCTTTGATGATGGGGAGAAATTTCCCAAATCCACTTGGTTGTTGTAATATTGTAACATTCCATCTTCTAGCGATCAACTGTACAAGTGCAGTTGGGAAATTTCTCCCCAATGTTAAAGAGATATTCGTTAAGCCCCCTGAGGTGAAGAAGAGGAAGTCTATGTATGTGATTTAAAAGCAATTTGAATCTAGTTATTATGGCAACATAGATGATGAGAATGGTATCTTAAAGCAAGTCAAGAATCCCGCGGAGGAGGATTTGCATACTAGAGCGCTAAGGGAGTGGAAGAGTATCGATTCTATCTAGAGGGAGGCCAATTTAATGATCAAGAGTGTGGAGGTCATTGCCAATAAGTCGATCCTATTCGAGGAAGATGGGTATGTGGCAGAAGAAATGGGAGAGTAGGAAAAGGGAAACTAGCAATAGAGAGAGAGATAGTTTGTTGCCTATGTTCCCCTTCTGGATGAGAAAGAGATTAAGTGCATGGTTGTGGAGAAGAAGAAACATGATAAGATTCTTAGTAAGTACACAAGTGAGGATCTCATGGAGGAGCAGGTTGAGGAAAAATAAATACTTAATATTTAGCGACAAGGCATGCTGACAAAGCTTATGGATCATATGTTTCTTTTCCAAATGTGCTTCTTGACTTCTATGAAATATACAATAGGGATATCAGGTCATTCTTGAGATTGACATAATGTCATAATTAAGACATCTACCAAGGTCCTTTCAAACTAAATAGAGAAAAGGGGCAGTAGGAAGCTCCGATCGTAAATCTTGGCAGTCTTAATTATGCCAAAGTTGAGGCCAAGATGACAAACATGGAAGGGAAAAAATTTGATGTTCCCAGTGCCATTGGAAAGGGCCCCGGTTACAGATAGTCCAAGGCTATGAAATTCCTCCCCGTCCTACTTGTCCATCACACGTAATACCATCAATATGTTTATTCATTGTTAAATAATTTAGTATATTAATAAAACTATGATAAATTCTAATTAGTTTAATAATTTACTTGATTTAATTGAATTAATGATTTCATGTCTTTAATTAACCTTATAACATTAATTGCCTCAATTACCTTACTTAATTATAATAATTAATTAATCTATTTGGGGAATTACACTAAGTGAAGCTTTCCATATTCCCTTTGTGAGCCTATTTTATATTATAGGATCCTTTGCATCATGAATACTATATAGAGCATCAAATTTAAGGGAAAAGATATTATTTTTCACATGAGGGCCATATTAGGCCCTACTACAATCCCTAATGTGAAAGGCTTATAATGTCTAAGGGTAATTATAAATATCCCGTATGATGGTTTCAAATCCGATGCATGATGGCCCATGAATTCTAAAATCCTACTTCATGCCCTAAGACATTTGTTTTCATCCTCCAACCATGACTAGGGCCTTCAAACTCATCATTGGTGCGGAAAAAATCGTAATGGTGCACATATAATATCCATGGGATAAATTTTCCCTTTATATGGCCTATGTGTATTTGGTACCATATCTAGGTCCCATGAGACATTAAATCATATTTTAGGCCCTATATTGGTGTTCCTCCTCATGCCATGTCTAGGGTCCGTAATACCCTCTTATGGAGATAAAAACATTATAACATCACTATTATTATTCTCATTCACCAAGTATTCCCTTTAGAGGTCATGTAGGGTTGTTTGAGATCCTATTCATGGCTCATGAGCCTTAAAAACATCTTCCAAGCCATATGATGTTGGTGTTCTTTCTCGGACAATGATGTTGAGACCTTTGTTTTTTTAAATTGCAATAGTCAATTTTAACTTGTGAAAACATCATGAATTGGTTTAGGGAACAAAAAAAGGGATCCTTCATGAATTTGATGGTTAAAAGATTGGCAAATGGGAATTTGGGAACATGCCCGCGCATGAAAATGTACATGTTATTCAAAATGTGTACACATTCCTTTTAAAATAACCTTAATGTATTTTGAAATACCATTCTAACTACTGTGAAGTTTGAAAATAAGAATTAAAAATAAATTTTCATGCACTTTAGAAATTTTCATGCATTAATAAAGAGAACACAATATTTTTAACAAAAAAATTATAAATTATATAAGAAATTTCCAGCCCTAAAATGTATTAAGAGTGATTTAGTAATTTTCCTATAATATTGTATCTAAACATCCATTTTTGGAATTCTTTACATACTTGTAAAGGTCTTGAAGAGGTATACGGCTTTTATGTTATTAAGTTTCTATGTTTCTTGATATGTATTTTCTTGTTTTCAAAATAATATAAAAATAAATCTTTTGACAGGAAAAAAAATATTCGCAATTTTCCCACAACCTTTTTCCCAACATCCATTTTTGTTGCTCTTTAAATAAATGCAAAGATTTTGAAAGTGATCTACAACTTTGTTTTTATAAAAAAAATTCATGTCTATATAGATGTTTTTATGTTTTTTAAAAGAATAAAAAAATAATCTTTTGACAAACAAGATACACTTTTGAAGATTGTATTTTGTTATGAAGCCATTTTAAATTAAATGCCACATTTAATAATGGGATTACTCCATTGAAACAATTTATCTATGAACATTTTATCCCTTAATGAAACCTTGAACTACCATATATGCCATATATAGGTAATATATGGTCTTTGAGTGGAACACTAGTGCCATCATGGAGGTTTTGTGCTCCATGTATGGATCTCAATCCCTTAACCATGATCCAATGAATAAAACATGGATTTAATGCCATGTGTGAACCTTCTAAGTCTTATCGGATAGGAACAAGGCCTAGAACCACCACTTAAGAACTACAAATGGGATTTTAGGTCTTTGAGTGGGAGATGAGTGCCATTAGGAGTTTTTCACTCAAGGGATGATTTGGAGGAATTTATCATGGAATGGGTAGGAAGTCAAAAGACTTGGGACCCTAAATGAAGCTCTTAGGCACTCTTAAGAGTTTTTTTTTTACGAGAAGTGGGTCTTAGAGAATTTACCATTGTAGGAGAAGAAAAATGAGGGAATTAGGTTCTAAATGAAGATTTTATGGCTCATGGGCCATGAACAAGGCTAGAAAACCACCAAATGACCCATCTAAATGGGATATTTGGCCCCCAAGTGAAATATAGGTGCTATTATCGATTTTATAATTATGAATATCCTCATAAGGAAATGTAAGTATTTGATTTTGCTAGTGAATAAATTAATTAATTTGCTAAGGTTAAAAGAATAATAAATTAAATTAATTTTTTACTAATATTGAAAAATAATAAAAAATATTAAGAAAACTCAAGAAATAAAATATACAAAATTCCATGTGTATAAGTTATAGGGAGATTAGTCCCCATATTTGATGTAATGATTGTAACATGCAACCTACCACTTTATAAAACAAATGTCAAATTAAACAATACATTTAAATTTGTTCCATTGAAAATACAAAAATATAATTATTCAATCATGTTTTTCTTACTCCCTAAGGGGACATATAAAGGTAGACCCAATCCAAGTCATTTTTGACAAGCGGTTGGTGGTATATAACAACTATAGTTTGTTATAGTTTATTAACAACTCGTCACTAGGAGGAAAACTGCATATTGCATGCACAACAACAAATCCATGTGCCTTCCTTTTCATAAAGAACTCTTTGTCATTGGAGTGCTCCTCAAAGGAACAATATTCACTAAATAATGAGGCCCTATAACTATTTATGAACCTTGTGATGTTCCCATTAGTTTGTGGACAACCGTCGATATAAAACAAGTTTTTCCTATTAAAGTTTCCAAAAGCATAACCATTCATGCACATACTATACATGGAAATGCTATGTTTTTATTTGACAATATTCAAGTAATCAGATTGAGTATAAAGAGGACCAAAAATGGCACAAGTTCCACTAATTTGTTGGGATGAATGAATACATGTGAAGGATAAAAAACCCAAGATTCATAACATCTAATTTAGACTTGGAAATCATATAACTATTACCAAAAAAAGAGAATTTGGTTCCAACATCGAGCACATGCATAGACGACAGTCAAGTTCCATACAAATCTCAGTTGTAACAGGTTTGGTATATACTTTTCAGATGGATAGGAAGAGGGAAGTCATCAGTACCTTCCAACAATTGAACATACTTTGGTGTGTACTTGGACATTTTTTATCTTAGCTCATTGTCGAGATCAATTCCCTCTTCTGAAATTTCCGTCCCCTTTTCTATTCTTCCAACCTCTTTTGTCCATTTCTTTTCCCTCTTCTATACTTGCCCAAATTCCCCTTTTCTTTTCTCCCTAATATTCTCCCTTTCTAATTACTATACTTATGTCATTTTTTCAAAAACGATGGTTTTACGAGTTGGCGGACTCCCGGGCTCTCACTTCCTATTCCCCATATCATGAGTTTGACCAATCGCCATATCATCCTATACTTAACTATTTCTGCAGTCGTGGGTTCCCAGGTTGACAGTTTTCAAACATTCATATCCCATGTTCCATGATATACATTTTTCACCCAAAAGATCAATGATCTACATTTTGACCATCGGACTCCCTGAGCTCCTAAGTATCTCATCTCTCCTATATTGAGTCTAATTGACCGCGTTACAACAGTTAGCCAATTTTTTACCTTTTTCAATAGAGAGTTCTCGGGTTGGAGGGTTCACAAAAACCCCAAGTCATGATTTCTCTTGTCCGTCCCCACCACCTTCGTGTTTTTCCCAATATGCATTTAATATGGTTTAATGTTAATAACTCATCATGCAGGTCCCATAAATATCATCATTAATAAGTGATGGGATTGAGGAGATTTCTTATTAAACCACATTAAAGAACAATTTGCATAATATTATATTATATCTCTCAATCACTCATTTCAAATATTATATGGATGAAAAGAACGCTATCGTCAACTGATGGCAACAACAACAGGTCGACCGCAGTTTTGCGGAGATACTTTGAATATTTTTGGATGTGAGGACCAAAACTTTTAGTGGTCTAGAGCGTATTATTACTAGTAATCATCTTCTGCTCAGAAGAAAGTAATTTGGACATCTCAAATTGCTCGTGCAAGCTATGTTCCTAAGGTTTTCGACTGCAAGGAACCAGTCTCCTAGTGTGCTAAGAAATATATAGCAATTCAACGGATTATTCAACTTCAAGACGATTCTCCCATCTCTATTTCACCTCAAGTGTTCCGTAAAATGATAAAACTCCCAAAGCCAACACTCACCTTCAAAGGTGAAGATTGCAGGGAATTCTTGAAAAAGCATGACAAAAAGATGGACCTCTTGCCTGAATATTTGGAGAATATTGCGGCCATCCATGAAGAGATTACTAGGTTGCATATCAACTCATTTAAGAACCCCTTTTGGGAAATTTCTTGGTTATCCACCAGAGTGACTGGCCAAGAAAATACCACCAGTATTTATCGTATGATTCTTTATATCTTATATTTCACTGTCAATGAGCAAGCCATTTTCGATTGGGGAAAATTGATTTCCATTGAAATCTCTTCCCAATTGTCACAATACAAAAAAGATAAGAAATTTTTTATGGAATCTTATTTGGTATTCACGATAGCACATCGTTTTCAATTTCCTAAATTATTTATCTATAAGAAGATGAATTGTGAATTTGACCCAGTGACCTTTTGGTACCAAGCATTGTGGAGGCACAAAGATTCCTTGCATTTTTATGAAGTTTTCAAGGACTTTGTCTCAGTTTTTAAAGGATTGTCAATTGAAAAATTGTGTGGTATAATTGAATATGATGAGGATTCCACAGATAACTGGCTAGTAGATTACTCCGTAAAAAATTAGAACATTGAAGAAGCATTACATGGCATTTCCCTTGATCTAGGAGACTTGGAGGGAAAGCTATTCAACATTAAAATCTAACATGAAATCAATGTGGCACCAATGAAAATTTACATCGAAGAATGGTTCAATAAATATATCGATAAATTGATCAATGAAGGGAAAGAAGCAGTTGAGACAGTTCCTGTAACCGTTGATGAAAACGATAAAAGGACATCAACAAGGAAATGAAAATACATGAGAGACCATTATAGTAATTTTATGTTGATCACATCCTTCTTTTCTTTATCAAGTCCTTCATCCAATTATTCCACCTCTTTCACTAGAAAGGTTTAACCAAAGACTGATAACTGATTTTTTCTTCTTACTAGGTCTTGTTGTTTTTCTACCGCCCACAGTCTTCCTTCTAAAAGATTATTTCTTGTATTTATTTGATTTATAGTCCGTGAGAGCCCCAATCCTAGTATTTAATACAAATGCATTTACAATTTCAAATAATATGCAACATACCATATATATTTTTTAGAAATTTCAAGAGAACTACTTTGGGAACAATCTTGACTATGCTTTGTAATCTTGTTTTCAGAATATAAAGTATTTGAGGTTGATATATAATTATCTTTATTTGAGTTTCCCATGTGCCCACTTTGTTAAAGTTCTATTTTGCATGTGGATCATATTATTTTTTTATTTTATGTGATCATAAGTCTTTATCTTAAACTATGATGGATGTGAGGAAATTGTACTTATTTTCTTTAAATGTGTGAAGTGTGTGATTCCTGGTCCTTTCTCGGAAAATTTCTTTAAAAGAAAAAAAAAACCCATTTTCCTTTTATTTTCTCGCAATATTTATGCTTATTTAATTACTATGATGAACTTCTATCAAGTCTCACATTTTGAATATATAGAATTCCTAAGAAAATATAAAGAGGAGTACTACCTCTATAAAAATGCAGGGGGATTTACATCCTCGTGAGGTTTTCATTTCATTCCTAATGAATTCAAGTGTCAACATTTTTGGTGACCATACTAGGGAATGAACTGAAATTTGGAACCTAGTATAGAATTTCTGAAAAATATATGACTTTTCCGCAGGCTGATCAACCCCGCTTAGAAGTTGGATTGAACAATCAACGAAGAATCTTACATTAGTTATACAATCTAGTAATAATAACAGTCGAGACAAGAGAAGAGTTAGAAAGGTCATGGAAAATATTAGTCCAAGAAGAAGAAAGATAAATCCTTCAAAGATAGAGGAGAGAGGAATTACAAGACCAAGGAAATCAAAGTATAGCTAGAGAAGCACCAGAACAAGGTTGGCATTGAAGATGGACGAATAGAAGGGACCCATTACCAGAAGTAAAATAAATAAACTCTTTATTCTTAGAAGTTAAAATCCTATCCCCGGAATCTCTCTTGACATGTTAGAAAGAAATGAATAACCCCAAGATGAGCATCATGAGGAGAGACACAGAGGTGGAAGAGATGCTGCAAGAAATCAAGGAAACCCAGGATTTGAAAATTGAAGGAACATAAGAGATTCCCCTCTAAATATTATAGGTGAACAACATGATCTCCTTCTTCTCCCTAAGGGCACCCTAAAGTAATTTTATAGAGATGGATCAATCAATGCAAAGAGGCATATGCACCTATTTCTTCATGTTTTTTATTTTCACCGTGTTGAGTATGACGATGTCATGGTAAGGTTGTTCCTGCAAACCTTATCAAAAAGAGCATATGAATGGTATACAACATTGCCCAACAGATCAATTCACTCATTTAATGACATTGAAGCTATTATCTTGACTATGTTTTCCCCTCCAATTTCTTATCATACCATTCTCATCGATTTCACCCAGATTGGTTTGGGAAATAATGAAAAGATACAATATTTTAATATCAGGTTCAATAAAACCTTGAGTAGGATTCCAGAAGATAAAAGAAAAAATGACCCAGTCGTTCTCGGTTGTTATAAGAATGCAATGCCCCCGAATGTGAAATATGCTATCAGAACATCCCAAATGGATACCTTGGAGGAGGCAATGACTAAATATAGTAAGATGGAATAAATTATGGTTGAAATGGGTGTTGACCATGACATTATATTGGGAAGAGTACAAAGTCAGCTAGGAGGATTAAATATTGATAATCAAGGAGCTTTCAGTTCAAGAAAGAATGAAGAATTCAAGCCTCAACTGGCTCAAAACCAAACAATGGGAGGATGATTTTTCAAGCGAACCATACCTGATGTAAAGGTTGACCCTATGGCAACACAAGAAACTAAGAAAATAATCAAAATTGCACAGATGAATAGAAATGTCAAGAAAATGAAAAATGTTAATTATGTGGAAAATCCAAGAATGTCAATTCCAGAGAAAAGAAGGAAACCTCCCCAAGAAAATAGAGTGAGATTTGAGAACATGTATAATCCGAAAAGACCAAGGATTCCCATAAAACCTACTCCTAATATGGCTATTCTAGATGATGTGTATGACAAGAAATTAATTGAGAAAGAGAATTATTGCTCACCTGATGAAAGATCTGAAACTGTGCAAATGGACGGATTTGAGACGCCCATGTATATATTTGAAGAGGGCGACAACGATCCAAAATCACAAGAAAACATCACCCAAACAAGAGGATTTGTAAATAGACCAAAAAATAAAGGCAATTCTGATAAAGAAAAAGAAAAAGAAAAAATAAATGAGAAAAGAGAAAATGAGAAAGTGACGGATAGAGTTGGAAGTAAAAGGAAACACATGATGTCAAACTCCACTCAAATGACATATAATTTCGTAGAGGATTTGAGTAAATTAAGGATAACCCTTCCCTTTACATAAGTAGTGAAGATTCCCCATCAAAGAGAAAAAAAATTGAAATTGTTGGACGATCCATCTGAAAGAGAAGATGTTATTGTTACTAGTCCAACACAAATCCTTAGCCAGTCACCTGCCAAACTAAGAGGTTAAATTCCTCCTTTTTACATTTGAATTGAAAATTACAATGTTGCACTACATAATTGTTTGGTTGACATGGGTGTGACGAATAATAATATGCCACTAGTGGTCATGGAAGCATGGGGCATGAGTTGCACCAAGTATTATGAAAACGGTGAAAGTATATATGCAATTGATTCTAGAAAAGTGCCAGCTTATGGAGAGATCAAGAAATTTTATGATTGGATTATGGTAGCCCCCCCATATTATCACAGTTTTCAATATTATTGTGGTGTACCTTTGTCCAGAATATGGAGTTGTGTTGGGAAGAGATTGGACATCTATGATTGGGGGATATATAATGAATGATGGAAGTTGTATGATGCTGTCAGGCAAATAAGGAACAATGATTAAAGTGCTCCATGAACCCAGAAAACCCTTCTCTTTCAAGAAGAAGGATAATGAATTAATGGAATATTATATAGATGTTGGGATTGGAAATTATGTTATCCTGGACATGTAACATGGTGAAAGTCTAGAGCAAGTGCAAGACACGAAGAATCAAGAATGTATGTTTGAAGGATATTGGAGGATGTCATTCGATGGATCTTTCTCAAGCTCTAGGAATGGAGTTGGAATTTTTATTATGAGTCCAAGTAAGATTCTACATCCACATGATATTAGAATGGAGTTTTCATGCACTAATAATGAAGAAGAATATGAAGCCTTGATTTAGAGGATGATCCTTGCACAAGAAAAGAAAATAGAACATCTAATTGTAACTGGCGACTCAGAGTTGGTGATACGTCAAGTTACCTAGAGGTAAAAAGTCAAAAAGGAAATACTTAAGATATATTTAAAAATAGTTAACGGATTGATGGAATCTTTTAGTTCCTTCAACATTTCTTTCATTCCAAGGGATAAGAATCACAAGACAGATTGATCAGGATTATTTTTGGTAGGAAATGAGAGTGGAGATATAATAAAGAAATGTAAAGCGATATCCCAGATATTCATTAATATCAAAAAAATGTATGAGATATGCAAACATAAACACAAAGATACAATAATAGACAATTTTTTATTAATGAGCGAAAATGCACAAAGACTGTAAAATAGAGAGTGAAAGACTCGCTAGAATGGTGACAACTTATCTCTGTGAAGAGATGTGATAGCTACTTGCATCCGTAAGAAGATGATTTTACAATGAGGCTCCAAAGGCATTTTTATCATAAATAAAATTCAAAACCTGAACCTCGGAGGATGAAAATCCAATAGTTTTGTGGACCTCGTTTTGGGTAGTTTGGTGTATCAACTTCCCAGGGGCATAACTTTTGCATACGATCTCCGTTTGGGGTGTACGAAAGCTAGTTGGAAAGGTATCATCGAGGAGATTATTTTGGGGGATAAATTAGAGCCTTTGACTATCACTGAGAATATTTATTCCTAATAAAATTCATTTAGGCCCTCAAAATGGCCCCAGAAGTTAAAAACTGCTAAAAATAATAAAATGTCAAAATTGTCAAAAAAATGTTTTGAGCTAGTTGGAAGAGGTGGGTGGCCACTGATATCCACCTAGATCAATCCTACCTCCTTAGTAATAAATGGTATCCATTGCGTTGAGTTCCTGGGGGAGAGGGGAAAGTGATTGAATCTCGGTGCGTTGCTTGCTTTGCTGGAGACGTTGCGCTGTGGAAGGCTATCATGAACTTGTTGTTGGTGGGGTTGAATCTATTCAACCAGCCAAGCTATATGATATGTATGGGTGCATAAGAAATATTTTCACTTTTCTACACTCTTTTTGACCTGCTTCTATTGGATAGAAAGTGCTTGGGTCAAGGCTGTAGTGGTTGCGGTATCCTTTTGTTCACCTTTTGAACAGATTATGAAGAAGATGAATTTTGTAGTATGAGATACTACCTTGCGACATTGTTTAGGTGGGAGAGTAGTTGTAGCTACCTATGGTATGTTTTAGAGATGACCCCTCAGAGTAAAAATGACACTACGGGGTCGAGACTCATAGATAGCATGGTGCTTCCGCATATATGGTTGGCCCAAGAGAACATCACAGAGATCCAGTGGGGAAACATTACATAATATCTCATCCTTGAAGGGTTGGATGTTGTATGAAAATCGACACTACTGGTTGACGTGAAGATCTTGTCCCTGGTGAAGCCATCCGATGTTGTATTGCTGCAGGTGTGGTGTTTTTGACAATCCCAACTGTTTGACGACCTATTCTGAAATGAGTTTCTTCTGGCTTTTGCTATCAACAATAAAATGTAGTTGGGTCCCCTTCACCCACATTTGGGAATGAAAAAGGCACTCCCCCTCTTCAGGATATGTTGGTTCTTCTGGTTGAATTGTCGTAGTCGTGAAAATAGCGGTGGTGTATGCGTCGATGATCTGTCTTTTATCAGTATTTTCTAAATCATATTCTGAATCAGGTTTCAGATCCTTGTCTTTGATCTCAACCACCAATGACTATTTTCACCAACATTCATCGATGTTCTGCCAGGGGATTTTTTGGAAATCGCACCATTTTTCGGTGTCCTTTTTCATCTTCCTGTGACCCTTCTTTTCCTATGGCTTGGAATGGTTTTTGGGAGGTTGTTTGTTAGGGTCGTCTTTATCATATTTTGGTTGTTGCGGATTTGCAGACCCAAACTCCCATTTGTTCTAGTGCTTAAATTTCTGCTCGATTTTAACAACATATCGATAAGTAGCACCGAGTGATGAGCTGTCCAAAAAATCCATTTTAGTTTGGATGTATCTGTGTAGAGCCCCACGGTATTTCAGAACCAAATATCATTTGGAGTCTTTGATACCTTGCTTGGTGCGCAAGGTATTGAAGGTATTTGTGAACTCCAGAACTGCTTGACCCCTCTCTTTCCGCAGTGTGGTCCATCTCATGTACTAGTCCTCATAGTTTCCAACAAGGTAATACTGTTCCTTTACTGCATCCACAAAAAAAATCCCAAGTGGGCTCGACCCCATATATTCCAGACTCCTCTATGGAACTATGCTTCTATTAAGGTTCCCACCAATGTTTGACATGGGGGAGATCCTCAAGGAGTGTGAAGGTGATCTTTTCCCTATCAAATAAATTATGAACAGAAACATAACCTTCTAGTAGAGTTATCCATTTTTCTAGGGCATCCGCATCGATCTGTCCTTCAAATATGGTAATATCAAAATTAAATTGTACCTTCAAAGGTGAGGTGCTTCCAAATTGGTCGCATTATGAATATACACTTGCTTCTATCAGCATTCATTGAAGGATGTGGGAAATATTCTCCATCATTTTGTCCCTTTGTCGTGTGGGAGCTTGCTCAAGCAACAAATGAATATAATATTTTGCTCCATAATTTTTCTTTTCTTCCTCCATGGAGGGTTTCTTGGGCTTGTGAGAGAGACTTTCCTCAAGAAAGACAAGCTCGAGACCCAACTTTCTATACTTGGACGTTGTTGAGGACATGCACTGAAAAACGATCAAGAGCAGCCTGCTATGATACCACTGATCCGGATTATTTTCGGCACACATATATATCTCGGATATTTAATATTATAACAGAAATGTATCAAAGATACATTAATACACAATTTTCTATTAATGAGTGAAAATGTACAAAGACTGTAAAATACAAAGTGAAAGACTCGCTAGAATGGTGGCAGCTTATCTCTAAGAAGAGATGTGACGACTGCTCACATATGTAAGAATATGATTTTACAATGAGGATCCAAAGGCATTTTTATCATAAATAAAATACAAACCCTAACAATGGAAGATGAAAAGCCAACAATTTTGTGGACCCCGTTTTGGGAAGTTTGGTCTATCGACTTCCCGGGGGCATAACTTTGGCATATGATCTTTGTTTGGGGTGCATGATAGCTTGTTGGAAAGGTATTGTCGAGGAGATTATTTTTGGGGGATCAATAATAGCCTCCAAATATCATTACAAACATTGAACCCAAAAATACTTCATTTAGACCTTCAAAATGGCCCCGGAAATCAAAAACTACTAAAAATAGTAAATTGCCAAAATTGTCAGAAAATTGTTTTGAGCTAGTTGGAAGAGGTGGGTGGCCACCGATATCCACCTAGATCATAGATTCAATATCATTGGTGGCCTCATTGTCAAACCCAAACGATATCCAAAAAAAAATGTCTTTCTAAGTAGAAAGAGCTTTTCGACCGTCCATGCCCCATAACATTGAATATTTGCAAGTATTTGAGAACAATGAACAACTGCGATTTTTTTTTGAATGATGATGATGATGATGAATATGATCACTCATTTTTTTCTCCCAAAGTTTGTATACAATATGAATCTCTTTTAACGAAATATGATCATGCTAAGAATCTCCTTGAAGAAGTTTCAGTTTGAAAAGTGCAAGAGACAAGAAAAGTCAATATTGGAACTGACAGTTCCCCGAAATATGTCAACTTGGGAGTTGATTGAAACACTGAGGAAGTTGATCAATATGTTTCCTTGATAAAATAATACATTGATGTGTTCTCTTGGACCTATGATTATTTGAAAGATTACAAGAAAACTATATTCCAACATATCATTCCTTTGAGGGTAGAGCAAAGCCAGTGAAGCAAAAAATAAGGATGATGAATCCCAAACTGAAACCTTGGTAAAGATTGAATTGGAAAAATTGAAGAAGCTAGGGATAATTTATCCCATTAGACTCTCAGATTGGATTTAAAATCCCGTGATTGTAAGAAAAAATACCAGGGAAATATGGATGTGTGTTGACTTCAAAGACCTTAACAGAGAAGGCATAAAGGATAACTTTCCTTTACCTAATATGGAATTCCTTCTCCAACAAGTCACTGGATCAGCCTGCATGTCCATGTTGTATGGTTTTTCTTGATATAAGAAAGTCTTGGTGGTTGAGGAATATAGGGAAAAGATGGAATTTATAACACCTTGGGAGACATATGCATATGCTAGAATTCCCTTTGTTTTGAAGAATGTTGGAGCAACATTCCACAGGGACATGGATCATGAATTTAGCGGTTTGATAGAAAAATTTATGCCAGACTATCAATATGACTTGACAGTGCATTCAAAAACAAGGGGTGATCATATCCATCATTTGAGAAAAGTCTTTCAAAGATGAAGACTATATGGTGTCTCTCTAAATCCAAAGAAATTCTTATTCACTGTAACTCAAGCCAATCTATTGGGCCACATTGTGTGCAAGGAATGGATTTACATAGATCCAAAAAGAGTTAAAGAAATAAATGAGATCAACCCCCCTACATACAAGAAGGGATTCCAATCATTTTTCGGCAAGATCAATTTTGTGTGAAGATTTTTTCCTAACTATGTGATCGAGGATCTTTTCATCAAAGTGACTTATAAAAAATTTCATTAAATGAGCATAAATTAAAGTGCACCATTAAAGAAGGAAAAAATCAATAATGAAGAGACATAAGAATCAAATATGAACACAAAACTTGATAACGGAGTTCGTCCCTGGTGGACCACTTATCCGAGTCATGATATCAAATGGGTAGGCCTTTTTATTAACTCAACAAAATAATTTGGAAAAAATACATAAGGATACCTCATTCTGGAATCAAGCTACATAAAAGTTTCTCAGATAAAAAAACAAGTAACACTATTGTATTCGTGGCATCGAATTACCCAAAAATGATTGTCTCCACACCTAAATATGACGCTGGCACTTCGAGTCCCAAGAGAAACTTGTTGGGCACTTTAATTGTCTAATTGAATGGAAAATAAAAGTGTTCAATATGAATTATCAACCCAGGGAAGTCTGTTATTTCAAGATAATTCTACACAATCTATGTTAGATTATGAAAGCATCTCTAATCTAATTGCAGTAGGGAATTTCTTTTCACCAAAACAAACAAACAATATTGCTAACACAATTGTGTTTATACAGCCGGAGTGCTACATAATTAAAATCATAATTGCAATCTAAATTGATGAATCTACAAAAGACCATTAATTTCCTACCTTAATCTAACTTTCTAATTTACTTTTTCATGAAGAAATTCTATACTATTGCTGAAGGGAAATCTACTTATTGCAAGAAGCTACTTCACACTCTTAATTCTTCAAAGCAAGATTTTAACCTAATGTAGAAAAAGGAAAAGTAATTCTCCAGCCATGTTCAACAACTGAATTCTAGTTATCATGAGACAAGTCTATTCACATTTACCAAGAAGGAACTAAACTGTAACAACAGTTGTATTCAGAAATATCTAACAGTTAAACACTTTGTAATGAAAACGACTAAATCTAGAATTTGAAACAGAGGGGAATCAGTGAGGAAGGTGGGCCCTTTCCTTCTCACCAAATCCACTCAAAAGATAGGTTAAAGTTTGCTAAAGAAACTCAATCCACTTCTTCATTCAATTGCCAAAAAGATGTATGTGTACAATAATCGTTCCTTTCTTTAGTTCAATCCAAAATACTAACAACCCTTTACATTACAAAATCTCTGCTATTTAAAGTCAGAGTCAATCAATGTTCCAGTCTTGAGAATCGCCGATTCTCAAGTTGTTCATTAGATATCATTAATACCAAATCTTGAATTATCCTTCATCAAAATCATGAGCCAGCATTCTAATCAACAGGTGTTGCAACAGTCGCATCACAACAAGACTAGTGGCATCTGTTGTAATAGCTTCCTATATTAATAGGCTTCTATCATAGCAATTGTGTAACAGCTTCCAGGATTAATGGGCATCTGTTGCAGAAGTCCTGTAACAACTTCTAGGATTGATGGGCATCCATTGCAGAAGTCCTGTAACAACTTCTAGGAATTGTGCATAGCTGTGACAACATCGAGTTTCTTGAAGTGGGTTGTTCTAACACTTTGATCATTAGTTCAATTATTTCATGGGTAAAATATGCAAACGTTATCAATCAAACATGCTAAGTAAATGAAAACATAAAAGCAAGATGAGTAGTTTGTACCTTGGGAAAAAGGGGTCTTGGTGCTCATTATAATAGTCATTTAGATTAGGAATGAGAAGGTTGAATGATCAAAAGGTGTAGTGAAAAAGGGGCATTTCAGGGTCCTAACATACCCCCCAACTGAAGACATTGCATTTCCTAATGAAAAACACATTCAAACCTTATTTTTTAGCTGAAGTAGATCAGTATCTCCTCTAGTGAAAAATTGTGAAGAGAAATCTCTAAGTACCGGTAATGTAGAATGTTGTGTCAAAAAGAAAATCTGCTGAGTCAATAATTTGTTTGGGTTTCTTTATGCTTGATAAAAGGATCAGTTTGAGTTGCTTGAGTAACAACTTGTGAAGAAAATAGAGGTTCTTGTTTGCAAGCTTCTGGTATACCGGGAGTTGATTTATGACGATGAGATCTCCTCTGTTTTACTGATTTTTGTGTAGCAGGATGTCCATTTTCAGTCTTGATTGATACATTTGTTGGTCCTGTAGAAAATGGAACTTTGAATACCTCATATCCTACTTCATAGTAAATGTTTCCACACTCAAAACACATTAGTTCTTTGCTTCTTCCCCAAACAACTTTTGTTAGTGCTAGGATGTCCATGGTTATCCCCTCTGGATTTTTCTGTCAGGCATCTGCCACCTCTTGTTTCAGGGTTTTTAATTCGGCCTTGAGGTTATCATTCTCTATTTTCAGTGCAGTGATCCTGGCATTTTCTATATTTTTGATCTTATGCTCTATTTGGGAAAACAATTGTGCAAGTGGTACATCCTTAGCATGTTGTGGAGTTGATTCTTGTGTAACAGTTGTGTCTGTCAGGACTAGTTCTTGTTGATCAGTATCAACATGGACAGTTGATTCTTGTGGAACATCTGTGTCTGTCAGGTCTAGTTCTTGTGGAGCAGTCTCGACATTTTTGGTTGGTTCCAATATGACTAGCTCTGGTAAGACAATCTTCTGTGGAGCAGTTGTTTCAGGTGTAACAACTGTATCTATCTGGACTAGTTCTTGTGGATCAGTCTTAACGTGGATAGTTGATTCGTGTGGAACTGTCTCTGCATCAACCATAGGGAATAGTAGATGAAAAATAGGAACAACCTACTCCATATCTTGTCTTCCAATGCAGCTTCGACAAACCTAGTGGACCTAGTTTTTCTCCTGGGTAAAGTAGAAATGAAAGTAGTGGTTTGCTTCTTCGTTGCTGGAGGAGGAACAGGTTGTTCTTCCTCAAGCACACAAGGAGGATATTATGGTATACTGGGGTCGTTGATGATCTGGATATCTTCAACGGACATGGGAGGCATAGAATCATCAGGCAGCACCGATGATTCTGCTGCAAATTGAGTACATTCATTTTGAAAGGAGAAGATAGTTTCCTGCAGTTTTGGGCATAAGGTAAAACCTAGTATTCGTACCCCTAGAGAATTCTCTATTGCAGTAGCCAGAGGGTTCTGATTTGATGTTGATCCAATTTGATCAATGGATCTTTGAGGTTTTCCTTTGAATGGACATTTCCTTTTCTGTGAAGATGCATAGGTAATGATAGTAGGTGCTTGATCGGTTGTAGCAGTAATAGGTGAATCTTGTGTAATTGTAGCAGCAATAGGAATGGTCTGTGTGATAGTTGGTGCCTTAGTAGAGGGGGTAAGTGGTCTTGATGTTATAGTGGACTGTGCTATCCTTGCTTGCTTTTTAGGTAATGCAGAGGTAGGAGCAGGGGGTTGAATTTCAATAATCGGTGTATCAACGAAGTGCAGCGATTGTGGTCGAGTGGTTGGCTCTTCATCTATTTGTTTGTCCACAACTACAGGATGTTGTATTTCAAAGTTGTTAAGGCTTGTCTGTGTGGTGCCAGGATGGCTTCGGGTTACACGGTTTGGACTGTTGTTGTATCCAAGGGTGGAGGCTCTGGAAGAGGTCCATGGGTTGCGGTTTCAAGGATTGGTGTAATACTTTCTAGATTTACAGACCGTGGTTGGGTTGTTGAAGTAGGTAATGGGTTATTGGAACTGCCCATACCTCTGCGAATTAATAGGCCGATGAGTCTATGATTAGAAACACAGTTCTTGGGGCTCTTGGATTTTTTTACAAAACGGGCCATGTTATGCAATGATTGTAGGAGATAATAAGGAATGTTTATTAATTTCTGATGTTGCAGATGTGATAATAAGATGAAATCATAAAAATAAACAACTTGGTATCGGCCTTCGTAGGTGATGTACCTTTTAAGAAATTCTGCAACTTTCCCCCATGGCTCTGGTAAGGAATTGACGTCTACACCTCTGCCCTTGGTCTAAACTCACTCAGTGTTGATGAGGAACCCCATCTGTGCATTCAGGAGATGTGTTTTTTTGTTAAACCATCGGTCTCCTGTCCTTGGCAACCCTATTACAGTAGCAATTCTTGCTTCTGTTACTGGAATCCTTACCCCATTCACCATTGAATACCCTTCAGTAAGATTTTGGCTAAATTCCAATACCTCATCCTCACTAAACTCTTTCAACTTCTTAATGTATGATATCCAGCCCAACTAAAGAAATATTTGGTAGGCCTCTGGGTGTAGCAGCAATCTTTCCAGAGTTGTGGGTTCATGTCTCATAGTTGATCCTCCCATGATGTTTCTTGAGAGTCACAGGCACGTAGGAGGAGAAACTATCACCTAAATCAGAGATGCAATAATCTTAAACATGATTTGTAGAGAGAATACCGTGGCTTAGTTAAAAGAAGTGTGGGTGAAAAGGTGGTGGAGGTGTGTATAAACTTCAAAATGAACGGCTAGATTTATGTCCCCCACCCCCAACTAAGTGGATTGGCTCCAGGTGTAACCGGTTAGTTAATAGGAAATCCTTATTTTATATCTTCATTACATTAACACGTAGGATTAATAACGTACCTCAAATCTTACCTCACATAATGACCTGTCGAAGTAACCGCACAATCCAACCGCCGTTGGAATGGTGCATAATAGTTGGCATGATGAAGGATCGTGATAGAAATGACATCTTGTGCAGAGTCGTAGTCCTTACTGTAGTGAACCAACTGGATATCGCCTAATGTGAAGTCACGTCATAATGAAGAAACAATTTCAGATAGAAAGCATCAGTATTTTCTAATCAGTGGTGTTGTTGCATGAAAGATTGGAGGGTTGGAGCCATAGCATTGGCAAAAAGAAAGAGTGAAGTGGCAAGAAAGAACAACAGTAATTAGTTTATTAGCAGGTTCTTTTCAAAAATGTCGGAGATAGGTGTAACAACATTGAAAGTTGTCAATTCATCAGGAAAATGTGTAGCAGCATTGAAAGCGGTCAATTCATCGGAAAAAGGTGTAACAGCATTGAAATCGGCCAATTTATCGAAAAAAAGGTGTAACAGCATTGAAATCGGCCAATTTATTAGGAAAAGGTGTAACAACATTGAAATTGGCCAATTTATCGGGAAAAGGTGTAACAACATTGAAATTGGCTAAATGCTACCTTACTTCAATCTTAGTAAGTTTTTCAACTTCCATGAACTCATCGTTCCCTTCTGTTCATCAATCTACCTGCACACACAGAATCGCCTGATACCTTCCAAGGCTTTATTAGCATAGTAAAGAAAATAGAAAAAATTCAACTAAAAATAAAGAAATGCAAATTTTGCTGAGATTATTTATATACAAAGTCTAAGCAAAAGAAGTCCTAAAGTTCAAAAGGGGAAGGAGTAAGATCCTTTCCGTTTAAGATTTGATAATTTGTATTAGCTGTACAACTAGTTTTGAACTCTGCCTTGGATAGTGGACGTTGATACAGACGCAGGCGATGACCATTTACATGTAAGTGTGTATTGGATCCATCAATATTAATCAACCAGACTGTCCCATTGGGAAAGACTGTGTCTACCTTGTAAGGCCCTAGCCATCGTGTACGCAACTTACCTTGAAATTCCTTAAAGCATGAATCATACAACAGAGCCCAATGTCCTTTCTGGAATAATTTCTTCGTAATGATTCGGTCATGCCATTTTGTTATTTGTTGTTGAATCACTGTGGTTTGATGGATGGCATCCAAATGATTTTCATTAAGCTCATTGAGCTGCTGCAGTCTAGCTTTCTATGCCATAGTCAAGTCGAGGTTGACTGATGATGCAGTTCTTAAGGTTTTAATTTCGAATTCAATGGGAAAAACAAAGCTTTTTCCATATACCAACTCGTAAGGAGAAAAACCAGTTTTTCTCCTCCAAGTAGTTCAGTAATCCCATAGAGCTTCATGCAGTTTGTCAGACCAATCCTTACGATTTTCTCTCACTATTTTAGTAAGAATGGCTTCGATAACTTTGTTGGTGCTTTCCACTTGGCCATTGCCTTGTGGATGGTATGGAGAAGCTATTCTATGTAAAACATGATATTTACTAAGTAGAGCTTCAAATTTATGTGATGTGAAAGGGGGTCCTCCACCAGTGACCAGTTCTCTGGGAACGCCAAACCTAAAAAATATATTTTCAAACAAGAACGCTAAAAGGGCCTCTTCTGACGCTCTGATAAGTTCTTTTGCCTCCACCCACTTGGTCATGTAATATGTATAGACCAATATATAAACTTTCTGATTGGAAGGTGGGTGAATGGGTCCTAAAAAATCCATGGCCCATCTCTCAAAAAGATTTAACACCACCTGAGGCTGAAGTGGCATCTCATCCCTGTGAGTTGGTTGACCCATGCATTGGCAATTGTCACAAGCTTGGACATAATTCTTGGCATCTTGAAATATGCTGGGCCAATAATAGCCCATCCTTAAAAATTTATGCCCGGTCCTTTTTGCAGCAAAATGACCCCTAGATGGGCCATCATGGCAAGCTTTCAGAAGATCATAAACCTCATCATCCCTCACATGTCTCCTGATTTCATGGTCTAGGCTTTTGTAGAAGAGGTATCCTCCTATCCAACTGTACCTGGCACTCTTTTGAATAATTTTCCTTCTTTCCCTAGGAGATAGATGGGGAAGTACCTTCCCTGCAACTAGATAATTAACAATGTCTACATACCAGGGTGAGTGAGAAGATACTGCAAACAAATGTTCATCAGAAAAGGAATCGTCTACAGGTGAATTATCATCATTTATATGTAATCTCAAGAGAAAATCAACAACCACATTTTATTTTCCTGGTCTATCCACTATAGTGATGTCAAATTCTTGCAGTAGTAACAACCATCTTGTCACTCGGGCATTAGTAATAGGTTTATTCGTTAGTTATTTTATGGTTGTATGATCAGTATGAGTAAAAGTTGGGTAACCAGTTACATAATGCCTAAATTTATTGGTTGCATATACTACTGCCAAGAATTCTCTTTCAGTAACTATGTAATTTAACTTAGTAGGAGCCATGTTCTTGTTGATATAGTAGATATCATAGGGTTCTTTGTCCTCCTATTTCCCTAGTACTGCACCAATTGTAGTATCTGAGGCATCTGAAGAAATGTGAAAAGGCAGAGCCCAATTGGTCCCTCTCAAGATCGGAGATGTAGACAATCTCTGTTTAAGATCAGGAAAAGAAAATTCGCAGTCATCAGTCCAACGAAAGTTAACATCTTTTGTTAGTAAGAAAAACAATGAAGAGGCAAGTTTAGAGAATTTTTTTATGAATCTCCTATAATACCCAGCATGTCCTAAAACAATTCTTACCTCTTTTTGAGTTGATGGACTTAGAATGTCCAAAATTACCTAGATTTTGGCTGGATCTACCTGAATCCCTGCATAAAAGATGAAGTGTCCCATCACTACCCCTTCGCACATCATCATATGGCATTTTTCTGTACTTAAAGAAAGATGGAACTATTTACATATTTTGAGCACTTTTTCTAGATTAGATAAAGCGTCTTCCAAATCAGTCCCATAAGGTGTAAAGTCATCCATGAATATTTCCATACTGTCATTCACCATATTAGAGAAAATACCAATCACAGCTCTCTGGAAAGTGGTTGGTGCATTACACAAGCCAAATGGGAGAACCTTGTAGGCAAATGTTCCCCAAGGGCTAGTAAAGGTGGTCTTATCTTGGTCCTGTCGGACAATTTGTATCTGGTTATAGCCACTGAATCCATCTAGTAAAGAAAAATATGTTTTTCCAGCTAAGTTATCTAAAACCTGATTAATAAATGGCAGAGGGAAATGATCCTTCTGTGTTGCCTTATTCAGGGCTCGTTAGTCCACACACACTCTCCACTTACCATTCTTTTTAGGCACAATAACCAATGGTGATACCCACTCACTGTCTGATACAGGATAGATGAATCCAGCATTGAGAAGTTTCTGAAGTTCTTCTTTAACAATTTCTTTAAGGTTTGGGTTCATCCTCCTTTGCGGTTGGCAAATGGGTCGGCAGTGTTCTTTGATGTATATATGGTGGGTGCATAGCTTAGAGGGGATGCCTTTCATATCCATGTAATCCCATTCAAATTATTCTTTATGTTCAATCAGTAAATTCATCAGTTGGCAAGTTTCAGTGCTAGAGAGATCAGGATTGATGTTCAAGGTTTTTCCAGGTTCGATTTCCACAATGACACTCTTGGAACTGAATTTAGGAAAAAATTCAGTTGTTACTATTTCATCATCTGCTGTTACAACATTTGATGTTATAGAAAATGTTGTTATAGTTGAATCACTCTGATTGTTAGTAGTTTCTGAAAACATTTCTGAGTTCATTTCTTCCTGGGCCATAGGGTCAAAGACTCTGATCAATTGGTGGTGCATGTGTTGTGTAAGAGCAGAGGGGTCACAAATAAAATAGTTGATTAACTCATCCTTTGTCTCATCCTTGAAACTCAGGGCCTTTCCTATAGTTAGCACAGGCAGAGCATTTTCAGCCTCAGTGTCCATCCATAGAGAGTTTTCAGGTTTTGCACTGGGTGTAGCATGAGGATACAAGGTAAGTTTTTTTGTGTTGTAACCATCAGAGATGGTCATAGAACCAGATCGATAACCTATGAAGGCGTCATCTGCGGCTAACCATGGTGATCCCAGAATTAGAGGATGGCGTCCTAGACTGGATTTGGGCTACAACATGACAAAATCAGCAGGATACTCCCATGAGTCTACTGAAATAACTAAGTCATCAATTACTCCTTCTGGTCTAATGGTAGAGTGATCAACTAATTCTAGAATAGTAGGAGTAGGTCAGATTTTTGTTTCGAGTTGCAACAAATACATAGTTTCTATTGGCATGATGTTAATTGCTTCCGCTAAATCAACTAGTACATGTTGAATAGATGTATGTTTGATTTTAACTGTGACAGTAGGGTTTCCTGGGTTGCCATATTTAATAGGTGGAGTTTTACCTAGCATGAGCTCAGACAAATCCCCCACTACATGCACTGTGAGGGGATATTTAGGTTTTCATCCATGTTTTCTGATACAGAGATCCCTCACAGTCTTGGCATAAATAGGGACATCCCTTATTGCTTGCATTAGTGGGATATTAACGTGCAGATTTTGAAATTCTCCAAGGAGATTGAAAGATGGTAATTCCACAGGCTTGGCAATTTTCAGTCTTTTAGGGAATGGTGGGTCTACTAATTCTAGAATAGGTTGTTCTATTTCTTTTGTATCAAAAAATGGTCTCTATGTTGATTCCTTATCTGATTCTGAAGATGGAGCATCATCAAGTATTGGCTCAACTATTCTCCCTAATCTTAAGTGTATTTCATCACAAGGCATAGGAGTAATAGATAAGACTGGCACATTAAGTATGTCTATGTTCTGAATGGCCTTATTATTTTGGTTTGGGTTAGGTTGCATAAGCATTTGAGGTCATAAGGGAGGATTGTTTGGTGAGCTATTGGGAGGCAATTGTAGCTGTTGTTGTTGGTATGCGGGTTGGAACGGTTGTTGAAAGAAGTTTGGTTGGTGTTGGCTTGGATAATTGAGTTGTTGTTGAGGACCTCTCCCATATGGGTTCCATTGCCCATAGTGATTTGGTTGTTGGGGCATAGTTAACCATGCATTGGGATCATGATAATAGGGTGGCATTTGATTTGGAGGGGGGGCATTAGACTGGCCATATGGTAGTTGATTGTTCCAATAATTAAATGATGGAGGAGAGAATTGAGAATTCATACCTTGACCTCTTGGCTGCCATTGTATCCTTTGTGTGATCAGATAGATATCCTATGCTTCCTCATTAGTTTCCTTCATTGATTCTTTTACCCCTGGTAAAGAAGGACATTGGTCAGTGGCATGGTCTAATTCAAAAATAAGGCATACCTAGACACTGTTCAGTGGACACTCCCTTGGTGGATGTTTCTTCCTGCATTTTGGACAGAAAATGCATAATACTTACTCTGGTTCTTCTTGTTTCTGTTTGACCTGCAAAGTATCCATTTGTGAGGCAAAAGAGTTAATCATTTTTGTTTTGAAACTTTCTAATAGATTACCTATTTTTTCTCTTGTTGCTCCTCCATTTGTTGATTTTTGTACCCTTGAAAAAGTAGTATCCTTGATAGCTGACTTATTCCTTGTAGATACTCAAGAACATCTTTTTTAGAGGTCTACAATTTCCTAATAGGATTCCTTAGATATATGTCTTTTACCAAGTATATTCAGCATATCTAAGCAATCTTCTCTAACTCCTTTTAGCAAAATGGTTTTCAGAATGTCCTTACTCACATATGGATGGCAAGACCGTTGTAGATTGTATTGGAGTCGCTCCACAAAGTCCTCAAGGGCCTCATCCCCCTTCTGTGACATTTTGAACATCTCCTCTCTACATTCCCTTTTTAGACAATAGTCTTGGTATTTGTTCAGGAAAAGCTGCCTCATTTGTACCCATGTTGAAATGTTTTCCCCTCCAAGGCTCATGAACCATCTTAATGCATTTCCTTTTAATGTGGCTGGAAACAGTTTAATCTTCTGTGCAGTGGTAGTGTAGTCATAGCTTCTACACAAAATGTCAAATTCAAATAGAAACTCATCTGGATCTTTAGTAGATAATCCATGAAAATTTGGGAGAGCCGAGAGAGGTATGTTTTTCATAGGAGCCATCCCTTGTGTGGGAACATCAGAAATAGGAAAACCAGGGTAGAGATAGTGTTTTCATTGTTTACATTATCCTCGTTGTTCTGTGGATTCTCTTGGTAGAGATATTCTTCATTATCCCCTTGATTCTCCATATGTGCTCTCTCCCTCCACTCAATATGAATAGCGTCCCACTCTTCATTAGTGACTATCCAACCATTGATCTGATAAAAAACTTCTTCTAGGTTTTCTCGGTTTGAGGATATACTTCCTTGATCCTTAATGTTCTCTAGTGTTGCTTGCTAATTTGTTGGTGACAAATCTTCAGCTTCGCTTTCAGCTACAAATTCAGCTTTATCCCTTGATGAGAATGATGTTTCAAGATCACGTCCTCTTGGAGGATTGGCAGGGCAAAAAATGGATCCTGAAGAAGAGTCTGCTCTGGCTATAATCTCATCAACAATGTTCTGTCTTCCCAGTATGTTAGGATTTCTTCCTCCACGTCCTCTAGTGCTTGCAATGTTAGTATTTTGCAGGCTTCATTCTTGCATTTGGTGATTCATGCAGACTATTCATTCCTATATAAAAAAAAAAACTAGTGTGCTTACCAAAATCTACAATTATCTTCCTCGACAACGGCGCCAAAATGTTGGGCACTTTAATTGTCTAATTGAATGGAAAATCAAAGTGTTCAATATGAATTTTCAACCCAGGGAAGTCTATTATTTCAAGATACTTCTGCACAGTCTATGCTAGATTATGAAAGCATCTCTAATCTAATTGCAGTAGGGAAGTTCTTTTCACAAAAAAAAAACAATATTGCTAACACAATTGTGCTGATACAACTAGAGTGCTACAGAATTAAAATCATAATTGCAATCTAAACTGATGAATCTACAAAAGACCATTAATTGCCTACCTTAATCTAACTTTCTAATTTACTTTTGCAAGAAGAAATTCTATACTATTGCTGAAATAAAATCTACTTATTGCAAGAAGATACTTCACACTCTTGTTGGAAATATGGAAATAGCAGGGATGCAGAATGTCAAGGTTGTCATTGATGGCAATCGTCTATGGCAGAAGAAGAAGAGCAATGTTCAAGCAGAGTGATGAAGGGTAGCCGACCCGACAGGAAAGAGACCAAGAGCCGTCGGATCACAAAAGAAAATAAGTCGCAGTCTAAGGATTCGAGGATAATAAGCTCAGGAGGAATAACGTTCTTATGCGTGCAAGGAGCACAGGAAAGAGACCGAGAGCCGTTGGATCACACTCGAAAATCCCGACAGCTGTTGGATCGGGAGAAGCTGCACAGATGGTAAGCGCAGGAGTAGGCGTGCAGAAGAGAAGGAAGACAAAGATCCACAACCACAGGATCTCATTGAATTTTCCCAAAAGAATGAGGGTCGTCAGATCAGACAGAAGCTGCGAGGGAGATATACCATCGGGAAAAGCCAAGGTGAAATCCCGACATAATCAGGACCGTCTATTTCGAAGGACGCGTGGCAACGATCGGGCGCCATCGGGAGAAGATCGATAGGAGGACAGGTCTCAGCCGTCAAATCCGAGCGCAGGGACCCGACCAACGTTGGATCAATGAGAACCTGCAAGGTCTTTAAAGGGAGTGAAGGTTTGGCTACGGTCATGAGGATAATGGTCATATGGACTAGGAGCATAGTCATCGGAGTTTCGAGGATCGCGAGTTGGATATGTCAAAGTTCCTTGACATCGAAAACCCCGAAATTGCGATATGCGATTTCACGATTTGATCACAGCCGTTAATTCAAGCAGAGATCATGACCGTCCACGTGTAGATAGGAGGCTTCATCGGAGAATCGGGATTCGGAGTTTCACGAGTCTTGTGAACAATGACAACGAAAACCCCGAAATTGCGATACACGATTTGATCGCAGCCGTTAAATCAAGTAGTGATCTGGACCATTGATCCAACTCACGTCGGTGGACCACGTCACCCAGGGACACGTGGCACAACCAGAGGTTGACAGGTGTCAGGAAGATTCAAAACTTCAGGCACATGAAAGTCACGAATCAGAGTGACACGTGGCAGGACCTAACACGTGTCAAACCATGTGTGACTCAGCAGAGGCATCAATGATTGGGACCGTCCATCTGAGGGACAGGTGTCAGAGATCAAGGAATCATCGGCATATCGGACATCGGGAAATCAGAGTTCCTGAGGTTGAAGGAAATGAGAGATCGAAAGTCTCGAAATCCCGAAGGCATCGAGACCCTCCATCTGAGGGACAGGTGTAGGAAATCAGGAACGAGTCGGCATATCGCAAATCGGGATATCGGAGATCCCGGGCACAAAGGTTTTGTGCAATTCGAAATCGTGATCCGCGAAATCCCGATAAGTGGGGTACAACTGTCAGCACAACAGCAAAGGAGGACAAAGGATTAGTGGATGCCAGCTGTCAGAGATAAGGACGCGGTTACAGGTAACGGTCATGTGAACCAGGGTCAGCCAGGGGGCTGAAACACATCGGGAAATCAGGGCTCAGGAATCCAGGAGGCATGTGCATGATGACATTGAAAACGCCGAAACTCCGATGGAGTGATATGACCGAGGTCACACTGAGACAGGTCATATGGATCATGTTCTAGCCAAGTGGGCTAGCGCACATTTTCAAGAGGTATGGTGGTGGTCACGTGATCGCAAGTCACATGGACCATTGTGTAGCTGGAACGGGCTAAGGCTCGGGAAAAGAGCACTTCGGGGATCGAAGAATCAGGGGTTCCGAGTACATATGCATCCTGACACTAAAAAACGCCGAAACCCCGATAGAAGAGACATAAGGATGTGGTCACAGCCCTTGGCCACGGAATTTGTAAGTGACAAAAACTCTGAATGCCAAGAGTGCCGAAATTGCGATAGGAGAAATCCCGATTGGATCTGAACCGTTGGATAAAGTGTTGATCGGAGGGTTGTTGTTCTTCCTTACAGTTTAACGCTTCAGTTACAAATTCGTTAGTGAAACAGATTCATAATTGCAAATTAATTGTTGATCAGTTAGAGTTTCGGTTGGCTGGACAGTTGTCGTCATTTTTCCCAAGAAGTTGGGAAGTTGAAACGTCGTGCCTGTGTGTATAAGAGATGAGGAAACAGACTGTGGTTTTTGTTGTTGAAAAGAGAGGGAGAGAGCTCTGCAAGTGCGAAAGGGGCAGAGGAGAATTTGCGAAGCAGAGAAAAGCTGAGAATGTGTAGCAGATGAAGGTGAAGCAGAGCAGCAGATCAAAGGCAGTAAAACAGGATTCGTGGCTGAGCAGTTAAAGAAGATCAGGGATGATTAAGGCAGAGCAGCATAGCAGAAATGGTAAGCAAGCTATATCAGAATAAGCAAATGGTGTGAGCAAAATTTTATTTTGAGCAATATTTTATTTTGAGCAAGTAGGGAGGTTGGGAGGTGCTCGGGAGGACTGTTATCCTCAGAAGTTCAAGTAGGTGCTTGAACACAGGAATTTGTAGCTTCCATCTGGTTGCAGCCAGAGAAACTAGGGTGGCAGAGTGGTGCTAGGGGAGACTGATGTCTCTGTCAGCAAGTGGGTGCTTGCAGAATTTGAAGGTTGGTGCCTTCACTCAGTTGGTGCTGAGACATATTGGAAGTTGGTGCTTCCACCCA
>JZKD02S2222750.1:1459226-1472959 GCA_000966675.3 Picea glauca | reverse complement strand
CAGCAAGTGGGTGCTTGCAGAATTTGAAGGTTGGTGCCTTCACTCAGTTGGTGCTGAGACATATTGGAAGTTGGTGCTTCCACCCAGTGGGTGCTGGGATTCTGTGAGAGTTGGTCCTCTCAACAAGTTGGTGCTTGTATTCAGAGGTTGTAGCCTCCTTTGAGTTGGTTCTTAAAGATGACGAGATGTAAAGTAGCTGGAGCTTACTTGACATCCTAAGAAGAAGAGGTTTTTTCCCTTTATGGGTTTCCTCGTGAAATATGCGTCCCTGTGTTTATTATGTGCATGCTTGATGTTGAATATCTGTGGTTACTTTATCTGCAACATGTTGAATATCCTTCAGTAATTAACAAGAAAAGTTAAAAGAGGAGAAATACTTAAAGATCATAATCAGCATCCTTTAATCCACATAACTTCTCTGTCGTCATATCTTAATATCTGAATCTAACTAAATATAGAGTACATGATTGTCAATGAATAGATATCTGCATATTGGTGATATAAGGTTGATAAAGTTAAAAAGGATTAATTGTCTATGCTACTGATTCACCCCCCCTCTCAGTAGCACGGTGTGTTCAACAACTCTTAATTCTTCAAAGCAAGATTTTAACCTAATGTAGAAAAAGGAAGAGTAATTCTCCAGCCATTTTCAGCAATTGACTTCTAATTCTCATGATACAAGTCTATGCACATTTACCAAGAAGGAACTAAACTGTAACAACAGTTGTATTCAGAAATATCTAACAGTTAAACCATTTGTAATGAAAACGACTAAATCTAGAATATGAAACAGAGGGGAATTAGTGAGGAAGATGGGCCCTTTCCTTCTCACTGAATCCACTCAAAATATAGGTTATAGTCTGCTAAAGGAACTCAATCCACTTCTTCATTCAATTTCCAAAAAGATGTCTGTGTACAATAATAGTTCCTTTCTTCAGTTCAAGCCAAAATGCTAACAACCCTTTACATTACAAAATCTCTACCATTTAAAGTTAGAGTCAATCAGTGTTTAGAAACAGAGAAGTCCCGAGAATCCCCAATTCTTAGGCTGTTCGTTAGATATCATTAATACCAAATCTTGAATTCTCCTTCATCAACATCGTGAGCCAACATTCTAATCAACACATGTTGTAGCAGTCACATCACAACAGGACTGGTGGCGTATGTTGTAACAACTTCCAAGATTAACAGGCTTCTACCGTAGCAGTTGTGTAATAGCTTCCAGGATTGATGGGCGTTTATTGCAGAAGTCCTGTAACAGCTTCTAGGAATTACACATAGCTGTGACAACAATGAGTTTCTTGAAGTGGGTTGTTCTAACACTTTCATCATTAGTTCAATTATTTCATGGGTAAAATATGTGAACGTTATCAATCAAACATGCTAAGTAAATGAAAACATATTAGCAAGATGAATAGTTCGTACCTTGGGAAAAAGGGGTCTTGGTGCTCATTATAATAGTCATTTAGCTTAGGAATGAGAGGGTTGAATAATCAAAAGGTGTAGTAAAAAAGGGGCATTTCAGGGTCCTAACAAAACTCTGTCTCGGTTTTCATGCCCTGCAACCTGCAATTAATGCCAAGAAAATGCCTCGTAAAACATGTTTATTGTACCCTCACACGCCTCCTCTCTAGCACTGGACGGATTCAATTTTTAAATAAAATTATGTCTTTGTAATCAATGTAGGTCATTTGGCCTTGTGGTTGGTGGAGCATTTGTTAAGGCATAGATAAAGGGGGGGGTCCCAAGGTCGAGCCTGTGGGACTCCCCTTTTAAGTGTTCATTGTAAAATATATATATTAATACATTTTGTGGTTCCTACAAATTTAGCAGAGGTTTGGATATGTCCGTTGGCACCATATTTGGTGGGTTTCCTTCGGATTTGGTGGACCTGCCAACCTTTTTATTTTTGGAATTTCGTTCTCCGAGCATCATTGGGCATTTTCCCACTGCCACATGGCAACCCATGACTGGACCACATGGAAGCCAACCATTGGGTCACATCAAACAACTATAAAATCACCTACCATGTCAGCGCACGTATGTCAGCTTAGCTTCCACATCAGCTTGCCTCATCACTTGCCACTTCAGCATACGGTCCTCCACGTGGCACATTTTTACTGGTCCATGAAATGACCCGAAAAGAAAAAAAATGAGTGACACATGGTAGCCTCTGGTGCTGCCATGTCACCATTTCAACGACAGCATGAAAAATGTCACCTCCTGCACGTGCCACATATATTGTATGAATTATGACATCATCCATACCAATGATGACATCAACAATACATATGTTGACTCATCCCTTGTTGGTTGGGCTAGGTTGACCAAAATTTGACCACGAATATCTTTCGATCCATAACTCCATTTGATGAGTTGTTTTCATCGTTGGAAAGGTTACGACACGCTCTTCGTGATAATGCCTCTTTAACTAAGTTTTGAGGACTTTGAATTTTTTCCCTTTCTTTGCCTACTGAGGCCATACTAAGCTTCTTGAGTTGCCTCTGTGAGTTCTAAGTTGTCCTTAGTATTCTCTGGATCCTTTTTGGATCACACCTTTCCACTGAGAGATTTTTGGACCACCAAAAGATTTCATCAGTAAACAGATAAGTGAGGGAAGAGTTCCCTCACCTTGTCCTTCTCAATCCACCTTGCTTTTCTTGGATGTGTGCCCTTGAATCCTACTCAAATATAATCAACATCACCACTGCATGAAGTCCTTGTCCTTCTTTCCAGGATGATATCTTCCTTTAACTCATCCAATTAATCAGGTGAAAACTCATCAACTAAAGCCATTGAAACTTCTTCATCCTGATACATGATCATGGGAGGCTCAAAAAGTTTCAAGTTCTCTATATTTACAACTGAGTATATCTACATATAAGGTGGAATATCTAGACGAAAAGCATCGGTACCAATTTTCTCCAAAATAGTGAAGGGTCCATAACGAATGGGCTTGAGTTTCTTTCCTTTAGCCTTCAATATCTCCCTGCTTATGTGAAGCCATACCTAGTCTCCAACCTCGAACTGATGATCAACTCTATGTTTTTCATATTGTGCTTGAATTCTCTCCAACTGCTCTCTAACAACTTGGTGTACTTTTTGGATTCTCTAGATGAACTTGTGGGCTTTGTCTTCATTTATTTCTTCATTTGAATCAACATCTCTCCCATACATCAAGTCCACGGGAACTTTAGGTGGGTACCCAAAACATGTCTCAAAAGGTGAACACTGACTGGAGGAATGTAAGGCTTGATTGTAAGCATGTTGTACATAGGGTATCTATTCATCACATAAATTGGGATGCTTGTTGCAGTAGCCTCGAAGCAAAAGTACCACTGTCTGGTTTACAACCTCTATATTTGTGTCGGTTTGTGGATGGAAAGCAATGTTTCTCTTCAACTTGTTGTCCATCATTCTCTACAATATTGTCCAAAAATAACCAAGGAATTGAGTATCTCGATCCAAGATAATGGATCTGGGTAACCCAAAGTGAACCCAAACATACTGAAAGAAGAGATTAATAGTCTGCTCGGTAGTGATCTACTTTTTACATGGCATCAAGATACACATATTGTTGAACCTATCCACTACAACATACAAATAGTCATGACCCCCATTCAACATTGGTAAACCCCCTACAAAATCCATGGAGATACTTTGCCATGGATGGGATGGAACGGGAAGTGGTGAGTATAGCCCCAATTTTCTATTAGTGGGCTTACAAGTAGAACACATCACACACCCCTTTACATATTTAGCTACAATTGATTTCATTTGAGGCCAGTAACAAAACCTCTGTAAATGAGCCATAGTTTTTCCTACCCTAAAATGCCCAGACACAAGAGAAATGTGAGCTTCTCGTATTACATGGACTCGTTCACTTGTAAGAATACATAGCTTTCCATATGGTAGAATAGTTTTCCCTGTAGACAATAGTTCTCTTCCTGTGCACCATGGGTTAGATTCTCATATACTTCTTTAAAATATTTATCAATGGCATATTGTTCCACATAGCTATCATGAGATAAGGAAGCATTTTTCAAAACAATAGAAGCAACAATAGGAGGTCTAGAAATCATATTAACTACATTGTTACTTGTACCCTTTTTGTACTTGATTACCAAATGAAATTGTTGTAGGAAACCCATCCATCTATAGTGTTGATATTGTTGTGGTTTTGTTTGTGCTTGGAGATACTGTAAGGGTTGGTGATCTGTATGTATGATTGTCTCCTTCCTCAACAAGTAGTGCTTCCATTTCTTTACTCTTTGAGTTAATGCATACAACTCTTTATCATATGTAGGATAGTTAACAACAACTTGGTTAAAAGTTTCAGAGTGGTAGCAAATAGGCTTATGATATTGCATCAATACTGCACCCATGGCATATCCGCTGGCATCTGTCTTGACCTCAAAGGGTTGTTGAATATTTGACAGTGCTAATACTGGTGCAGTACTGATCTTTTCCTTCAAAGTGTCGAAATATTTTTGTTTATTTCCTCCCCAATGAAAAGTTTTCTTCACATTGGTTAAGGCATGCAAAGGAGCTTCTATAAAGGAGAATTTTGAAATGAACCTCCTCCAATACTGGACTGCACCTAAGAATCTTGTATCTCGGTTACATTTTTTTGCTTAGGCCGATTTACAATTACATCAATCTTGGAAGGATCAATTTTTAATTGTCCTCCTCCTACAATATGACCTAAGTACAAAAGTGCAGTCTTACCAAATTCACATTTGGACAATTTTACATACAATTTTTCCCTTTGCAAAGTATCCAATACTTTCTTTACATGCCTCACATGTTCATCCCAAGTCCCACTAAAAATAAGAATGTCGTCTAAATATACAGTCACAAAATCATATAGAAAAGGCCTAAATACATCATTCATCACACGCATGAAAGTTGTCGGAGCATTACAAAGACCAAATGACATAACTAACCACTCAAAAAATCCCTATTTGGTTTTAAAGGAATTCTTCCATGCATCCTGTTCTACAACCCTGATCTGATGGTATCCACTGTGCAAATCCAACTTAGTGAAATAAACTTCATTCTTTAATTGATCAAGTAAATCATCTATATGAGGAAGAGGGTATCTATTTTTCACTGTGATTTTTTTTAAGCCCCGATAATCGACACACATTCTCCATGTGCCATATTTCTTTGGCACCATCACGATTGAAGAACCACAAGGAGATGAGTTGGGCTTGATGACCCCTTGATATAATAATTCTTGTACCTTCTTCCTGATCTCTGTCATCTCTACAACTGACATCATGTACATGCCTACATTAGGAAGAGGAGAATCATGCCGAAGATTTATCTCATGTTGGATTTCCCTCTTAGGAGGTAATACATTTGGTTCCTGGAAAATATCATCATACTTAGAAACAATATCAATTAATTATTTCTTATGAGAAGTATCACATCCTTGGAAAGCGTCGGATGTTATGTCATCTTTATCCCTTACGACCATGAGTACATATCTCTTATTAGTGTTTATGAGTCTCTTAATTTGATCTGCACTAACAAGTGTTGTGTTTACCCTCATGCTGTGAGCTCTAACAATATATTCCACTCCCCCCTTAGTAAGGTGGTATTTGTTCTCATGATGAAAGAAGACTACTTTTATATCATAAATATAAGGTATCCCCAACACTATGCCACATATATCAAGTGATAAAAACATCCAAATCCACTTCATCAAACAACTTTGAAGCAATAGCAAAATTGAACTTACATTGTTTGGTGACATTAATGTTTTCTTTATCACATATCCAACCAAGAGGATAAGGCTTTGGATGTGGTTTCATTTCAAGATCCATCTTTTTGACAAGTGCTTCAGATATCAAGTTTACTTGGGAACCCAGATCAAATAATGTATCTATCTTAGTGTGATTAGATACAACTCTTATATGAAATAACTCATTCCTCTTTCGTTCATCATCATGAGTTTCATTATTGGAATTTGAATTAGCATGAAAGGAATCTTTACCTTGTACTCCAATTGATGTGATATTTCCTTCGTCTCCTGAATCAGAACCAAGATCTTGTTGCATTGTAGCAATGATTTTTGTCTTTCCCTTTCCACTGAACTGTTTCGGTCTCTTCTCTGGATGTACTTTCCAATAGTGTTCATCATCGTGACCACTTTTCTTGCAATGAGTGCAATATGGATTTCCTTCTTCTCTTTTTACTATGGAAATTTTATTGTCCTTCCTTTTAAACTTCTTAAATGGTTTATGTGGGAGATTGGAAGGTTTCTTTGTGGGATCTTCTTGAACAGGCCTTCCCCTATTCTCAAGGTGTGTGGCTTGCACACAAACTTCTTCAAGACTTGTGGGGTTAAACAATAGAAAATTATGATGAATATAACTTTGAAGTGCGCCAATATACTTCATTAAAGTTTCATAAGAATCCAAAGGAATGTTTAATGAAAGAGCTTTCTTCCTAAATTCTTATGTGAAAATTTGTACAGTTTGACCTTTACTTTGTCTTAAAGTTTTCCATTCCCTCATTTCTTTATGTAAATAACCTAATGGATAAAATTGTTTCCTTATCACTGATTTAAATTCCGAACACGAGGAAAAAATATTACCACACTTACCTCTGTCTTGAATTTTTGTCTCCCACCATACAAGAGTGGTTCCTTCCAACTGAAGAAAAGCTTGTTTCACTTTAACTTCATATTCATCAATCTTTCAAACACAACAATATACTTTAACCTGTCGGATCCAATTATCTATATTTTTAGGATTAGCATATCCATTAAACATAGGTAAAGAAAATTTTATATAAAGTTTTAATAATGGTTTCTTAAAAGAGGTTTTATGCCTAGAATGATGAGAATGCTCAGAAGAAGAAGCACTAGAACTTGATGGTGAATACGGAGGCTCGGGAGGGTCTCCTCCAACCCCTTGATTTACCAAATAATCACCATCATCTTGTGCTTCTTTTTTTCTTCCCTTTCTTCTTCATCCTATTCTCGTAGTCTCCATACATTCATTCGACCATTTCTGACATGCGATAAAAGACCATATGGAAGTTTTTCTCTTGTTCATCACACTTGTCTTATTATACCATTTTCTTCCTTCGGGATGAATGACCAACTTCGGGATTGAATGTATTAAGATTTCCTTCACCATGCTTATGCTTGGCCATAGTGATCATTCACACTCAACAAATCACATCAAATATGACTACTCTGATACCAACATGATCTAGGATATTTTCATCGAAGTGACTTATAAAGAATTGCATTAAATGAGCATAAATCAAAGTGGACCATTAAAGAATGAAAATATCAATAATGAAGAGACACAAGGATCAAATCTGAACACAAAAATTGATAACGGAGTTTATCCCTGGTCGACTACACCTCTGGGTCCTTCTCTCAAATGGGTAGGCCTTTTTATTAACTCAGTAAAAGAATTTGGAAAAATACATAAGTATACCTCATTTTGGAATGAAGCTACAAAATCTTTTCTCAAATCAGATCACAAACAACACCATTGAACTCGTGGCACCAAATTACCCAAAAATGATTGTCTCCATGCCTCAATCTGACTCTGGCACTTTCAGGCCCAAGAGAAACTCTGTCTCAGTTTTTGTGCCCTACAGCCTACAATTAATGTCAAGAAAATGCCTCGTAAAATGTGATGGTCGTACCCTCACGCACGTCCTCTCTAGCACTGGGCAGATGCAATTTTTAAATAAAAATTGTGTCTTTGTAATAAATGGAGGCCATTTGTCCTAGTGGTTGGAGGAGCATTTGTTAAGGCACAGATAAAGGGGGAGGTCTCGAGGTGGAGCCCATGGGACTCCCCTTTTAGGTGTTCGTTGTAATATATATATTAATACATTTGGTGGTTTCACCAACTTTAGCAAAGGTTTGGATATGTCCGTTGGCGCCAGATTTTGTGGGGTTCCATCGGGTTTGGAGGACCCACCAACCTTTTTATTTTTGGAATTTTGTTCTTGTGCCATCATTGAGAATTTTCCCACTGCCACGTGGCAGCTAACCATTGGGCTATGTCAACCAATTGTACAATCACCTGCCACGTCAACGTATGGTCTACCACCTCGACTACCACATCAGCTTACCATGTCAGCGTATGGCCTGCCACCTCAAATTCCACATCATACTGCCATGTAATCCTACCACATTACCTCCCACATCAGCGTACATTCTGCCACATGGCACACTTTTACTGGTCCACGAAATGACACGAAAAGGCCAAAAATGAGTGACATGTGGTAGCCTTTGGTGCTTCCATGTCACCATGATGACATCAAAATGACACATGTCACCTCATTCGTGTGCCACATACACTGTACAAATGCTGACATCAACAGTACGAATATTGACTCATCCCCTGCTAATGAGGCTAGGTTGACCAAACTTTGACCGCGAATATATTTCGATCCATAACTCCATTTGACGATTCATTTACACTGTTGGAAATCTTGCAACACGCTCTTCACGATGACGCCACTTTCACTGAGTTTTGAAGACTTTGAATTTTTTCCCTTTCTTTGTCTACTAAGGCCATTCTAAGCTTCCTGAGTTGCCTCTCCGAGTTCTGAGTTTTCCTTAGTATTCTCTGGATCGTTTTTGGATCACTACACAAGTATCGTAAAGACGATCAATTTGTTTCTAAAAAATTAGCAGAGGTTCGAATGGACAACGGATACTCAATAGGCTTTCAATAATATCAAAGGAGAAATCACCACAGCTCCAGTCCTCATTAGTCCGCATTTTCAAAGGGATTTCATCATCTATTCATTTGCTATGGAGACAGTTGTTTCATATGTTCTTAATCAGAAGAATACTAAAGGAGAAGAACTCCCAATAAGTTTCATGAGAAAAACCCTACATGACTATGAGTTGAGGTATTCAGAAATGGAAAACCAAGCCTTGGATCTTGTAAAAGAAGTAACACATTTTTGGATGTACATGTTGAAATCCCATGTTATTTTCTATGTCCCCTCATTGTTAGTGAAGATTCTTCTAAATCAACAATTGAGAGAAGGAGAATGGGCTAACTGGCTAGAAAAGATACAAGAATATGATATTGAGATTAAACCTTTAAAATCTATCAAAGGATAAGGTTTATGCAAGCTCATCACGAATGGTGATTATGTGGATGGAATGATTTCAATTTTAGTAGGAGAACCATTAGCTGATTTATATTGGTACATAGATATTATATTCTACTTAAGGTCTGAGCAATTTCCTATCACTATGAACTCCAAGGAGCGAAGAATATTGAAGATGAAAGAAAATCAATATCTGTTGATTGTTGATATATTGTTCATGAGAAAGTATGATGGTTTACTACTAAGATGCGTTGATGAAAACCAATCCCATGAATAGATGAGAGAATTCCATTAAGGAATATGTGGTGGACACTTTTCATCTACTGCCACTACCCATAAGATATTAATGTTTGGATTCTACTGGCCATCAATATACAAAGACTCGTATTCCACAATAAGGAAGTGTGTATCATTCTAAAAGTTTTCAAGGAAAATGAAGAGATCCACGATGCCTTTACAACTCATAATTGTAGAAAAACCATTCTCCCAATGGGGACTTGATGTTGTTGGGCCAATTAATCCAAAGTCTAGCAAGGGGCATATGTACATTCTCACGGCTAAAGATTATTTCATGAAATGGTCGGAAGTGATGGCATTAAAGAAGGTTGATTCTAAAGAGATAATTAAGTTCCTCAAGGATACTACGCTATCGATATTTGGTGTCCCAAATAAATTTATCACATATAATGGTTTGATTTTCATCGGGTCGAAGTTTACGTATTTTTGCAAAGAATATGGTATTATCATGGGTCAATCATCAAATTATTATCCACAAGGTAATGGCCTTGTTGAATCCAAAAACAAAACGCTTGTTTAGAAACTGAAGAAAACCATTGACAAGAACCAAAGGAATTGGCATCTAAAGTTGACTGATGCATTGTGGGTGAGCAAAATAACTCCAAAAGACAACATTGGGATGTCCCCGTATACACTAGTTTAAGGTAAGGAAGAGAAAATGCCAATTAGCCTCGAGCTCAATGCATTGACTTATGTGGTTAATACCGAAGATACATAAGAGAGTTCACCTATCCAAAGGAGGATCAACAAGTTGTTAAAATTGGAGGAAGAACAAAGAAAATCCCCGAATCGAACCTCTCAAAGGAAACAGAGTGTCAAAATATATTTTGATCAGAGCACATCTGTAAATAATTTCAAGAAGGGAGAGCTAGTATTACTTTGGAACAAGGCCAAGGAGAAAACGTTGATGCATACAAAGTTCGAACCGCTCTGGATCGTACCATACATCGTCGAGAAGACATTTGGTTTTAACTCTTATATTCTCCAAGAAATGAATGGTAAAATATTAATGCTTCCTGTCAATGGGAAACATTTGAAAGGTTTCTTCTCCTAAAAACTTCTCATTCTCATTGTACATAATTTTATTTTTCAGTTCGTGTATTCTTACACTGACTCCATAGCCATATAGGAGCAAGCACTTGGTCATGAAAGGTTCTATATTCTTGACAACCTAGAGGGGGTTATCATCCCATAGTTGGAGCCAGTTGTTGAGATCAATTGTTGCTTCGAAAATTTCCCTCCCCTTTTCTATTCTCCCAACCTGTTTTTTCCATTTCTTTTCCCTCTTCTATACTTACCCAAATTCACCTTTTTCTTTTCTCCCTTATATTCTCCATTTATAATTACAATACTTAGTCATTTTTTAGAAAATGATGGGTTCATGGGTTGGCAGACTCACGGGCTCTCACTTGTTATTCCCCATATCATGATTCTGATCAACCGCTGTATCATCCTGTACTTAACCGTTTCTACAGTCGCGAGTTCTCGGGTTGGTGGTTTTCAAACTTTCATATCCCATGTTTCATGATATACATTTTCCACCCAAAATATCCGCGATCTACATTTTGACCATCAGACTCCCTGAGCTCCTAAGTATCTCAGCTCTCTTATATTAAGTCTGAATGACTGTGTTACAACACTTAGCCAATTTTTTACCTTTTGCAACAGCGGGTTCCTGGGTTGGTGGGTTCACAAAAACCATAAGTCATGATTGCTCTCGTTCATCCCCACCACCTTCATGATTTTCCCAAAATGAATTTAGTATGGTTTAATTCTAATAAATCATCATGCAGGCCCCATAAAAATCATCATTAATAAGTGAGGGGATTGATGATATTTCTTGTTAAACCACATTAAAGCATGATTTGTGGAAGATTATATTATATCTCTCAAGCACTCATTTCAAATATTATCTGGATTAAAATAACGCTCTCATGAACTTATGGAAGAAGTAGCTCGACAACAGTTATGTGAAGATACTTTAAATATTTTTGGATATGAGGACCACAACTTTTAGTGGTCTAGAGAATATTCTTACTATTCATCCCCTTCTGCTTAGAAGGAAGTAATTTGGGCATCCGAAATTGCACATGCAGGTTGTGTTCCTGAGGTTTTTGAATACAATGAACTGATTTCCTCATGTGCTGAGAAATATGTACCAAGTCAGTGGATTATTCAACTTCAAGACCATTCTCTCGTCTCTCTTGCACCTCAAGTGTTTTGTAAAATTCTAAAACTCCCAGAGACAACACTCACCTTGAAAGGTGAAGATTGCAAGGACTTATTGAAAAAGCATGACAACGACCTGGACCTCTTGACTAAATTTTTGGAGAATCCCACGTCCATCCTTGACGATATTACCAGGTTTCAAATCAACTCGTTCAAAAACCCCTTTCAGAAAATTGCTTGGTTATTCACCAGAGTGACCGACCAAGAAAATACCGCCATTATTTCTCATATGATTCTTTATATATTATATTTCACTGTCAAGGAACAAGCCATTTTCGATTGGGAAAAACTGATTTCCATTGAAATCTCTTCCCAATTGTCACAATACAAAAAGGTTAATAAATTCTTTATGGCCTCTTATTTGGTATTCACGATAGCACATTGCTGTCAATTTCCTAAATTGTTTATCTGCAAGAAGGTGAATTGTGAATTTGACCCAGTGACCTTTCGGTACCATGTGTTGTGGAGGCACAAAGCTTCCCTACATTTTTATGAAGTTTTCAATGACTTTGTATTGGTTTTTAAAGGATTTTCAATTAAAAAATTCTATGGAATACTTCAATATGATGAGGATTCCAAAGATAATTGGCTAGTGGATTACTTCATAAAAAATCAGTACATTGAAGAAGCATTACATGGCATTTCTCTTGATCTAAGAGACTTGGAGGGTGAGTTGTTCAACATTAAAATCTGACATGGAATCAACGTGGCACCAATGAAAAGTTACATCGAAGAATGGTTCAAGAAAGCTATCGATAAACTGACCAATGAAGGGCAAGAAGCAGTTGAGACGATTACTGTAACCGTTGATGAAAATGATAAAATGACATCCGTAAGAAAATGAAAAGACATGAGATACCATCATAGTAAGTCTATGTTGATCACATCCTTCTTTTCTTTATCAACTCCTTCATCCAATTATTCCACCTCTTTCACTAGAAAGGTTTAACCGAAGATTGATAACTCCTTTTTTCTTCTTACCGGGTCTTGTTCTTCTACCACCCACCATCTTCCTTCTAAAAGATTATTTCTTGTATTTATTTTCTTAATGGTCCGTAGGAGCCCCAATCTAGTCTTTAAGAAAAACACATTTACAATTTCAAAGAATATGTAACAGACTATATATTTTTTATAAATTTCAAGAGAACTACTTTGGGAACAATCTCGAATGTTCTTTGTAACCATGTTTTTAGAATATAGAGTATTTGAGGTTGATATATTATTATCTTTATTTGAGCTTCCCATGTGTCCACTCTATTAAAGTTTTCTTTTGCATGCAGATCATCTTCTTTTTTTTTTTTTATGTGATCATAAATCTTTATCTTAAACTATGATGGATGTGATGAAATTGCACTTATTTTCTTTAAGTGTGTGAAGTGTGTGATTCCTAGTCCTTTCTTATGAGCTTTCTTTCAAAGAAAAAAAAAACATTTTCCTTTTATTTTCTCGCAATATTTATGCTTCTTTAACTACTACGACAGACTTGTGTCAAGTCCCACATTTTGAATATATAGAAGTCCCAAAAAAATCTAAAGAGGAGTACCACCTATATAAAAACACAGGGGGATTTACATCCTCATGAGGTTGTCTTTTCGGTCCTAATGGATTCAAGCGTCAACACTCATACAACCTTTTTGATCTCCTAGTAGTGATGTTTTAGGTAGTATTGATATCATACTTTGGATCACTATAATAACTCTCCATTGACTCAAAAGAAGGAGATGAGTTGGCCAATTTAGGATGAAACATAGTTGATTTGGCTTTCAAATTTTCAAAAAAGGAGCATATGGCAGTGTTCATACACGTATTTTATATATCATCTATTTGAGTATTGACCGTAATGGGAGGTATTAGACCATCAAATTTGGGTAGTTGATTATTAATATAATAAAACATTGTCACACATCAAGGGTTCTTATTCAACTCTTTACATTTTGAAAAACCACATACGAATGACTTGTTAAAAAAGAGATCCAATTCACAGTGTAATTGTTGATTAAGGTTGGTTGTCATTGATGTCAACCCTTGAAGAAAGCCCCGTAGCACAAAGGCTTGGGTAATGGACCCAATATTGTTTGATGTAAATATGACTCATTATTGTT
>JZKD02S2222750.1:1416870-1458198 GCA_000966675.3 Picea glauca | reverse complement strand
GATTACAGGTTGAGGTACAGGTTGATGCATGGTTCAGATTTATTGGTATAGGTTTACAATGGTATATCTCACAGTGATAGTGTGACAGTGGTTCCATCATTCTACTTCTACTTCAAGGTGGTAGGACGGGGCAATGACATGTGGTTGTAGCCACCTTCCAGTTGTAGCCAGAGAACATTGGGGGTTGTATCCTCCTTCTGGTTGTAGCGAGAGAATTGGGGAGTTGGAGCTTCCCTCAAGTTGTAGCCTAAGAAACTAGGGAGTTGGAGCTTCCTTCCAATTGCAGCTGGAAAACAAAGGAAGTTGGTGCTTCCAATGAATGTAATTCTTCAAGACATATAATAAAAATCATTCTGTGGTTTTCTTCGGATTTGGGTGTCCACGTAAAACACTGGTGTACTGTGTATGTGTGTGATTTTTTATTTCTTACTGATCATTATTGGATAATAATTCTACATTGATATAACATTTGAAGAAAAAGGATTATAATTATGCTATTATTGATTCACCCCCCCTCTCAGTAATCCAATAGTAATATCGTTGACCCAGGCTGCAAGTTACTAGAATATGGAATGCTACAATTGGCAGGGTAGAGCAGCTATCCATTTTTAGCAAACATTTTCTTGCTAAATGTTTCTTTTAATAAGATCTTGTGGTATTTTTTCACTTGTGGAATATCTTGCTCATATGAAATGGACCCTAATTTATGATCCTACAAAATTCAATGAACAATTATTCAAATGCATGTGCATAAATTCAATAAATTTAATCAGATAAATTATTTATAAATACACTCTAGACTTACTTCAAACAGTGAGGGAGAAGTTGAAAAGCTTGCTATGATATGGAATGAGATAGAATATGAAGTATTGTCCATTTGATATATTTTTTTTAACAAAAACTGGCAAAATTTATATTAGCTGTGTGGAATAATCCACTGATTTTACAAAAAAAGGGTCCATATAGACCGTCGAGTTTTCCCACTTAGATAGAGACTTTTAAAAAAATGGGGATTAATTTTGAAACAGAGTTTGAAACATCCCCCTTGATTTACAAAATTTTTGAAAGTAGAATTCCTCGAATAAATATGGAAATAGATGCCATCGATGTAGATTATGAGACAAAACATTAGGATTCTAAAACTTAGTTACCCTTTTCTATTTTGACGGGTTGCATGTCCACCATGTTTTCTGGGTGCAACTCATTCAGATCAGGGATTTGGTTGACTGAGTTTGATTGTGCATTCCTTGAATTCTCCTACTGTTCTCCTAGATTGCTTGGAGGTGACTATATTCCTTCCAACTACTATATTCTTCGCTGCATTGACTCCATTTTCATGTGGTTATCTTAAATCTTGCTTCCCTGAGCATAGCTCTCATATTGGAGATTTTTGATCATGAATCTGTGCTGAGAGAGAGTTTCCAGCTCAAAGGCTTTATTGGCTCCCATTGCTTCTAGTTGTACTATGATTCTGCTACACCTGCCACATTCCTCTTCCCATGGTTCCTCTGCCCAGCTTCCCAAGTCTATTGGAGATTCATTTCCTTGCTACATTGTTTCGTGAGTTAAACGCAATTTCGGTCCTGGAAATTTCTCGAAAATTCTGTAGGAGGTAGAGGGCATTCCACAAACAGGACAGGAGGGCGTCAGTAAGAGGTTGATAGTCTATATGGGGGGTGAATAGAGAGGCTTGAGGATGCTTCAATTAGTTAGAGGGATTGACAGTTCTGAGTAAGATGGTTAGAGAGCCCTAGAGAGAGAGAAGGGGACACTGTGAAACCGAGGAGGGTCTAGCCAAGGTTTGGAGAGAGGATGTCCCAGGAGTCGAGCAGTTTGGAATATAATGATAATTCTGGGAGAATGGGGGGATGAGACACCAAGAAATTCAAAGAGAGATATACATGGGATGTGACAAGGAAAATATGATATAAATATCCTGGGATCACAGACGTGAGGAGGGAACAAAAGGAATTACCCAAATAACCAAAACTCTAGGCAAATTCAAATTCAAGGACGACACCATGATTTCCATTAATATATAGGGCATACTTACCTGCTTGTTCGAAGGTAACTCCCTCCGATCCATTCCATCAAGTACCATGGTCTCGAGTCTGGAAGTGCGGCTGACATCTAGGAGGTGAATGTGCTATGCGGGATGGATTTCCTGTACCACTTCCATCACCCTTTTATGCATGATGACAAGATCTCCTATGCGCTAGGGTTTGCTGTTCGGCTTACCTCCTCGCATAATTATGGATCTAGTTATATTGTTAGCCACCTTTTCACCTCAGAGAATGAGTCACAAATGTGTTCCATGCCACCTTTTCAGCCCAAGGGAGTCTTGGTCCACATGGACTTCGACCTACTTCATCCTTGTGTTGTTGGTGATGCTCTTTCTCATTTTGGGTGGGCTCATTCTCAAGTCTGCAAGGTTTCCCCCCTCCTCTTTTGTCATTTGAAATTTGAGGGATGCAGGCCCCTCTCCTATGTATGTTCCCTTTGTTTCTGTTTAATTCCTTGGTGTGGCACCTTCTTGTATTTATCCCTTCCATTTCATAATTATTCTTGATCATTAGCACAAGGGGGATAAGGTTGTCACTCTGTATATACTTAGGGAACCTGGCATTTCCCCAATGGTTGCATTTTCCATTTTGTCTGCTTCAATGTTGTTTTCTCTCATGATGTGGTAAAAGGTTATCTTAGTGTCCCAGGATTCCACCCTTATTCTATCCATGACTTTCTTTAGGGTCATCTCTAGGTTTTGAACTGTGAACCATCATTCTTATGATATTTTGGGAATCTCCAAGAAATTTGAGCTCTCGAATTTTCTGAGTCTAGATGAGTTGTATGCCTTTGAGGAGAGTGTAGGCCTTGACTTTATTATTAGTATCTATCCCAAGATTCCAGTGGTAACTTAGGGATTTTTTTCCTCCAGTTTCAAAGAGAACCCCCCACACCCCCCCACCCCCTGCACCTGTCTCCCCTATTGTCCATTTGATATTATAACCTTATTCTCCCCGCATTGAGCCAAAACCATCATCAATATGTGCATGAACATGATATTAAAATTTATTGGTTCTTTTATTTATTTTATAACACATCGGTGGATGTATATATATAGAACTCATTAGTGTGACCAACAATTAAACTCACAAAACCATTACATCTGTTAGAACCTATGAAAATAGAAATATTAAAAAAAATTGAAAGTGAAGGTTTTCATTCCCATTTTGTCGATAAAATTGGTATCAGTGTGTTTTTTAGCATATACGCATTGGAGCACACAAATTGGTGAGGTGCACCAATTTGATGACAAACTTAATTATTTGAATATATAGTTTAATAAGTTTTCTTACATACAAATTGAAAAACCACAGTGAAAAAAAGAGAGGGAATTTAAATTTTCAAAACGTATTTGTTTATAAATTAAAAAAATATTCATTATTTCATTTTTTTGGCATAATTTAGAGGGAAGATTTGTGGAAGACATATTTACCATGAAAGACTTTGGAGTGGCTAGATGTTTTTGAAGATTTGTTGATATAAAAGACTATTTAATGGTCTTAAGGTCAACCTCACGAAGATATGAATCCCCCTATTTTTTTAGAGAGGTGGTACTCCTTTTTTTATTATAAACTTATAACAGAATATGATAAGGACCATATTCTGTAAAAGCTAACATTCTTATTCAAAACTGTACCTAAGATAAGGAACAAATACCTTTCAAAAGAAACCATATATATACAATATATTACAACATGGATAAATCAAATAAGTATGATAAACAAAAGGTTTCCATTTCCATCACAACATTTATCAAGACAGTGAAATATATCCATAGTAAAGCAACAAGAAAAATGGACCGCATATGTAAGAGAACTTTAAATGATCATTCCATTAAAAAAAAAGATTATGATGGATAAAACATATGGGAATTCAACCTTCAAGTCAAATTCTTTGAGAATACAATAATTTTGTATCCCTAGTAATTCTCTCATAGTCTCGAAAATAATATAAGTCTTTAAATACAAATTAAATGTCTTTAAAGAAAAAGTATGTGTTCACCCTTCAAAAAGGACAAGGATTGACTCCCATAGAACATAAAATGAAAAGACCTGAAATATGAGAGAAATATCAATCAAAGGTCAGCCTGGTTTTCACAGAATACTTGGAAATAAGGGAAATGTGACAAATGATTGTAGAAGAAAAAGACAGAAAAAGGGGAACAAGGCTGTTGATTGACTCACTGTGATGGAAAGTACTCGTAACCTTTACTTTCTTGTAGTTGATTCCTTTATAAGTGTATGTTGTGGTTGAGGTGGAATAATTGTTGTAATTACTTATTGATTTTCCGGTTCAGTAATTCTGATTAATGCCCTTTTCAACCACTCCTTAATGTATTCCGTTAAAGGTGCCACAATAATTTCATGCTTAGTTTTAATTTCAAATACTTTATTTTAAATTCCCTTGGATCCATCTTCGATTGATGCAACATGTCATCCAATTCATCATTCATGTTGATGTACCAAACTAGCCATTTCTCAACTTCATCTTCAGAAAACTCTATAGTTTCGGTAAATTCATTTTCCCAAGAAAATTTTAATGCATTAAGATGTCCCATTAAATATTATTTTGATGGAATCATGGTATCCATAAAAAAATTGGGACAATTTAATTCTTTAGTAAGTCCAACAAGTTTAAGAAAAAAATCATTGTTTTTATTTCTGAAGACATCAATTTTGTTTATCATTTCTTTTAATTATCTTATTCTTCTTAGCCATCATGCATTGATCTGCTTCATCCGATAAGACGAAGGAATTTTTTGTTCTTTCCTGCGGGCTTCATTTAAGCTTGATACCTTAGATAAAAATGTATTTACAACTTCCTTAAAAAATCCTTTATCATTTTATAAGTCCTTTTGCAAGTACTCTTTGAAATTCTGTATTCTAGACGAAACGATAGCAATACTTTCGACAAGCTCCCATATTTCTTGGATTATATCAATTCTTTTTTGTATGTAATCACCAACGTATTTTCTTTTATCTTACAATAAGCATGATGAGCCTTTGTAATTTCTGCTTCTTTCCATGGTATCCTATAACACAAGTGTAGGTTGGAATATTGAACTCAAAGGTTCAAGAAATAATGGTCTTTGTACCAAGGAAACTTCTAACTCTTTTATCCTCCTCTTCAATTGGGACTTTTATTTTTCCATGTTATCAATTGATTGGTTGAAGGCCTCTCGAGTTGCTCCATGGAAGTCAGAAGTTTTTGATGGTGGTACTACATCAAAGTCAATTGAATATTTCCATCTTTCTGATAACCTTTTATTCTTAGTATTTGCTTTTTCGAGTAACAATTTCTTAGTCTCATGATTGTAGACCACATGGTGTAAAGTAACAAATTCCTCTTCAAATATTTTGAGATCTTGGGTAATCATAGCATCATAAATTTCCCTTGTTTCCAATAATATTTGTGCAGACCAACTAGGTTCTTCAATGATATCATTCATGTCCATTGCACGAGGACTCTCCTGAACTTTAGGTATGCTTAACCTTGATGATGACGTATTCCTTTTTTTTTCACATGAGTTTATGTAATATGTGATTTTTTGAGATTTTCCCTTGGTGGATCTTTATCTCCACCACTGTATGACCCTTTGATTAAATTTTTTCTAGTTTCCATTCCATTGGTTTTATTTTTTATTCTCGATGGAGTGCTTATTTGGGATGTTGTTGTCAAATTAGGGTTTTGATTTGTCACTTCCCTGTTGTGATGTATGTGTCCTTCATTAGTGTTGTTTATTTCTCCTGTTTTATTTGAAACTTGGTGGGATGCCATTTCATGGAGATCTAAATTATCTCTTCCACCCTACTAAAAATGTTCAATCTTAGTGAAATGTGAAGAGTACCCTACTAATTCCATATCTGCAGTAAATTTGTTGTCTGGGTCAAAACCCTCAACAAATTTAGCTTCCTTCAAGTCCAACTATTCATGACTTCCTACCAATTAATTAAGGTGCATTATATGCTTCACAGTAATTTTCCCAATTTTCCATGGTATGGGTATGAATTGATTTTTCCTGTTATCATGGAAGAAGTGGGCCCAAGTCTTGTATTTTCTACACATCTCTCCAACAAAGATTTTATCTAATACATATAATGGTAAAAGGAAAGGCCTCTCCTCACTACCAAACAATATAATAACAGTAAATTCCTCAGACATTTCATAAGCACATTTCCTAGAGAGAAAGGTAGCTACTTCCAGGGATAGTCTCGATGTACTATGACCAAACATCAATTTTTTGAATTCTGAAATGAAGTTCTTATGAACTGAGTAAAAAATGTACTAATCTTTATGCCTGTACATGACTGAATACCATGCATAAACATGATCCAACTTAAAATCAACATGTTTTTCCCTTGGAAAGTATTCAAACATATGGCCATAAGAAACGATGAAAATGAGGTAAGAAGTCATATAAAACTTTTGAGTCTTTTTTAGGTTATTCAATTGGAAAGAAATTTCACTTGAGATAATATTGAACCCTAATAAATAATGGATTTTTCATGCAAATCATAGTGAAAGGAATATATAACATTTATTGATTTAAACATAGTAAATTCTAGACTGACATTGTAGGTGAAAAACCATGAAAATTATCTGTATGTGTATTTTTATGAAGTTACCTCAATCCTGGAAGTATTGAGGTTATTGATTGGGTCCTCCAAGTAATTTATTAGAAACCAGTTTCCTACTTTATGTTGCTTCAAATATTCATTAGCTTCTTCATTTTTGAATCACATGGTAGGCATAGGGATTTGTAGCATTTTGGAGAATGTTGTAGGAGCTAGAGAGATGGGTTGATGACCTTGCAATTGAATTATTCTTTGTTTAGAGATGAAGTTGTGTACGCACCATTGAACAAGCTCTTTGAAGTCTATCACTTTCAAGCACAACCTGCTAATTCTATTCTTGAGGTCCATATTAAGTTCATTTTCTTCACGACCAAAGAAAGAGCTTTGTAGTAATTGTATTTCATGGACCACTGAAACTCTTGATTCTCACACCCTAGTGTGTTCAATGTATCCCTGCAATACAATTCATTTTTCTTACTTGACATTGTTTTCTGATTTTGAAAAAAATATGGTGCTACTATCAATGCTTATAGCTTGGCATATTTGATTTTATTTAATTTCACCATGTATTGTCTTGATAACTCAATCGATCATACATATTTCTAGCTTACATGAGATTTGGATTTATTGTGAGATTTAACCAATGTTTCATGAATTTAAAATGGTATTATGCTTATACAAGTGGAAACTGATGTGGTGGGGAAAATAAATTTGATGGGAAGTGGTGGTGTGATTTCATGGTAGGTGGAAAAATTTAAGTATGAGAGTTAAAAATGAGAAATTGGAAGTGAAAAATGTATAACATGAAAATGAAGAATTGCAGACCTTCGAACCTATGAATGAGAATATGAGAAATGGTAAGGTGGTATGCATTGAGATTGAAAATATGGTTAAGTATTGAAAATGGGTGTTTTTGCAGATCGAAAAGGTGTGTTTTGGAGAATGCAAACCTGTGGACTTTTGAACCTAGGAACTCAAGGAAAAAGGTTAATGGAAAATATGCAGCTCCACATCTGCTTTGGTGAAAATGGTAAAATTTGGGAAATGAAAATTGACAAGCGCATTTTGTTGAATGCGGGATTTCATACCTTCGGACTTGGAGACTCAAGAGAGTTGATGGATTATATGTATTCTTCATCCACATTTTCAAAAAATTACTTAGTATAAAATGGTGAAACATTAATTGTGGAGGATGTGGAGGTAAGAGGTGAAAAATGTATGATGCATGAATGCGGACCTATGGACCGATGAACCTATATACCTATGGACCTATAGACCTATGGACTTAGGATTTTTTCGACCCCCGCTTCACATTGTTTGAAAAATGGCCAAGTGTTGTAAAATGTTTTAATAGGAGAGAAAATAAAACAAAGTAAAATAAACAATAATAAAGGATAAGGAAAATCCTATCGGTGGCTAGATGAAAACACCAAGTTGATCAAGAATATAGATCAAATACTAGATCCAACTATGGGACAGTGACCCCCTATGGGTCTCTGAGAACCCAAAATCATATTCCATTGGGCCAAATGGAGACAGTAAGAAAATCAAAACTAAAAATATGTACGAGTAACAAGAAAGACTATGTACAAATTTTTTTGACTAAGGAGGAATCAACAGAAAAAATGCTTGAGATGTTTCCCATTAATGGGAAGCAACTAAATTATTCCCTTCATGTCTTTGAGCAAGTGTGAATTATAACTAATTAATTTTTCAATTTGATATGGATTCATCAAAAGAGATTCAAATTTTGTATGGATGAAGGTTTTTCTTTTTCTTTTTTCCAATATTAAAGCAACTGATCCTTTTGGAAATCCCTTGACATTGTTCTTTTATAAAAATGTTTTTTCACCAATTTTTTCCTTTTATTTATTGTCAATAATGTGTGTTCTTTCTGTTCTTGCAGTTGTAGGATCTCATTATATCTCTCTATATCGGTGATTGTCCTTCTTTTTCTTCACCATCTAAAATTAGTGCAAGGCATTCAATTCAGCGTGCAAAGGTAATATTACTTCCCTTCCATATACCAGAGTATACATATAATGCCCTATACTATCCTTTGGATTTAGACGACTTGTCGAGAGTGCATTTATTATTTTTTTATGCCAATTCTTATTATTAGCTTCAATAGTTTTCTTGATGATTTGAATCAATGTCTTGTTTGTTGATTCTCATAATCCATTTCCTTGAGGGTAAAATTGGATGATTGTCCCATGATGATTCCATATTCACCACAAAATCTTGTTAATTTTTGATCTGATAAAAATGGATCAATTGTCTATTATAAATTTTTCTGGGATGCCAAACCAAGACATAGTATTTTCTTTCAAGAAATGGATTAATTTATTCGAATCTACATTTCTTAGAGCTATAGCTTCTTTCCATTTTGTGAAATAGTCAGTGATTGTGATAGTATATGAATGGCCTTTACTAGATTTTGGATTTATCAGACCAATAACATCTAAACCCTGGTAAGAAAATGATTTATCTAGCATGGAAGTCTATAGTGGCATTGCAAATCTTTCCATTTTTCCCAAGAACATCTGACATGGGATGCATTTTCAAACAAATTCATAAGAATCCTTGAACATAGTTGGCCAATAAAAACCAACTCAAATGATTTTCTATGTTGTTACAACTGGTGAGAAATGTCCTCCATAAACCCTATTGTGGAATTATTGAATCAATTATTTAATTTTGAATTATCCAAACATATTAGCAATACACCATCAAATATTTTTCTAAATAATACTCAGAATCCTAGTACACAATGATTTGTTTTCATTTTCAAAATTCTTCTTTATTTTGAGGACATTCTCGGGGGGAACTAGCCAAGTTGTAAATAAAATATTATGTCTTTATACCATTCAAAATTATCCAAACTTGTTCTTTGGGATATAAAATAAAACCCAATGGGATGAGGAATGCTTAAAGCTTCAATCCCTATCATGAATTTACACAAACCCTGTCCATTGACAACTTTTAAAGGTTTGATTTCTAATTCATATTCTTGAATTTTTTCCAACAAGTTTTCCCATCTTCCTTCTCTGAGTTTTTGACTCAAACGAATTTTGACTGGTGAATGAGGAACATAATCAATAACATGAGTTGAAAAAATACATGTCTTGAAATGAACAATTTCTTTGACTAGAGAAAGTGTTTGTTTTTCAATGATTGAATAATTCAATTCATAACCTTGAAGTTTTTTTCTCATGAAAGAAATTGGGATTTATTCTTGCTTCTGATTTTTCTTAGTAAGTATAGAAGCAATGGTTTCATCCAAGGTAAAAAAATACAATATAAATTCCTTATCTAAATCTAGGATAACAAGAACATAGGTGGTAGTAATGGCTTGTTTAACTTTTGTGAAATCCTTTTGAATTTATGATGTCCATTCAAACTTTTGATATTTATTTAGTAACTTGTTTATAGGTTTGATAATGGAAGCATAATTGGGGACAAATATTCAAAAAAAAATTATCTTCAGAATGAAGGATTGTACTCCCTTTGTTAGTGTTGAAGGATTAAGGTCATTTATTGCTTTGATTCTTTCTAGGTCAATATACACTCCTTTACTTACAATATGTCCTATTAACTTTCCTTTTTCTATAACAAACACAAAATGTTTTGGATTTAATTATACACCATACATTCTACACCTTTCAAAAATATTTTTGAGATGTTTGATATGTATTTCTCTTGATTTTGAATAAAATTTTAAATCATCTTGGTAGTCATCCATGAACGTTTCGATGAAATATTTGAAAGTGTGATCCATTTCTCTCTGGAATGTGGCACCTACAGTTTTTAATACAAATGGAATTTTGAAATAAGCATAAGTTACCTATGGTGTTACAAATATTGTTTTTGGTCTATCTTCTTTCGCTACCAAGACTTGGTTATAACCTGAAAACCCATCTAGCATAGACATTAATGCAAACCATGTAACTTGCTAAAAGAGAATTTAAATATTAGGAAAGGGGTAATTATCATCTATGCTAAATAGATAAATATCCCTAAAATCAACAGACATGCGGATCTCACCAGTCTTCTTCCTTAACACCACTAGATTTGAAATCCAATCTCAATGTATAATAGGAAAAATTATTCTAGCTTTCTTTTATTTCTCAATTTCTATCTTTACCAGAGGCTTTATTTTGGTATTTATTGTTCTCAATTTTTGCTTGAATGGTTTGGATCCTTATTTAAGAGGTATATTATGTTGGAATATTGATTTATCATATTCTTTCAAATCATCATAAATCCATGGAAATACATCTTGAAAATATTTTAAAATATGGGTATACTAATCAATTTCTTCTTTGGTGTAGCTACTACCCAAATTTATATACTTTGTTGATTCAAGGGTACCGATGTTTATCTTTTTTGTTTCTTGGAACTTTATTACAAAAGGCTCTTCTAATGGTTTTGAAATTTTGATTTGTTCATCTCTCATAAAGAGGGATTCCAAATTGATATATTCTTTGGAGAAAGTTTATGATTCTCTTCATGGACTTCTCCTTGTAAATTTTGATCTTCTACTGGAACAACCTTATTTATGGGATCATCATCTATAAGAAAATTTACAACATGATCATAATTTTCAAAAAAAATTAAATATTCTTGATTGTATGGAATTGATGGTTGGAAAATAGTCTTCACATGATAACTACCTTGTCCTTGACAATCCTCTGTGTTAAAAAGGGATGTTGATACTGCTAATGCATCAACACTTCGGTTCTTTTCTATGAGAATATAAGATATATTAAAGAGAGTGAAAGAATGCATGAGCTCTAACACTATTTTTGCATAATATTTTAACTTTTCCTTTTTAACCTTATATTTATTTCTAATGTGATTAATAATCAGCTCTAAATCACCAATGATCACTAAGTTATCAAATTTCATTTGAATGGAAATAATCATAACTAGAATCAATGCTTCATATTCAACCTCATTATTTGTGCATGGAAATTCAAGTCTAATTTCGTGTGGGTGTATGACATCTTTAGGACTCTTGAAAATTATTCCTTCTCCATTGCGAGATTTAGAACATGCACCACCAAAGGACATCCTCCAATAGACTTGAAAATAATTTTACTTTTTTTGTTTTGGAATGTTAAGTTGCTCTAAATCAAACATATCATAATTTTCCATTATAGCATCAAGATAATTCCTCATCAACTTGTTCTCATTTTTTTTTAAAGAAACTGATTTCTTGCACTCTTTGGGAAATCTTACCATTGTTCCATTCTTGTGAGTCAACATCATACAACTTCCATCATGTTGGAAATACTGAGAGGGGGGGGTGGGGGGGTGAGTCAGTATTACCTTTTTAAACAATTAGTAATTAATATTTTATTCTAATTATCATCACTATTGATCAACAATGGACTTTGTATTTAAACAATCAATTATATAAGTATACTTCAACAAGAATTACAAAGTTTATAAATAATAATATTGTGTTTGTGAAGGAAACCAATCCTCTTTAGAGCACTGACTCTTGGAGACACAAATCCCCTTCTTCATGGCACCAACCCTAGGAAGCACCAACTCCCTTGTTTTAGGGAACCAACCCTAGGAAGCACCAACTCCCTTGTTTTTAGGGAACCAATCCTAGGAAGAACCAACTCCCTTTTCTTTAGGGAACCAACCCTAGGAAGCACCAAATTCTTTGTCTTTAGGGAATCAACCCTAGGAAGCACCAAATCCCTTGTTTTCACACTTTACTTAGTAAAGGATATGAATCCTTCCTTTCTCCTCCCTTCCACCCTCACTACATAAGTATCTTCAGCTTTCCTTATTGGACTATGCTTATGGTTTTGATCTTATGATATGGGTTGTAGAGACACTTTCTTCTCACCATTCTTTCTTGTTTATATATTCTTCCAACTTGTGTGAGATTTGAAGCATTGTGTCCCTTTATTTGAACTTTGAACCATTGCACCTCTTCATTTAAATGATAATATTAAACTTTAAATAATATCATTTTTCCTTTTTATTATTTACTCATAAAGATTATGATTTCACTCTTCTTTAATCATGACTGTGTATTGGTTCATTAGTCTACAAATCTCGAATTTTTGTGAATTCGAATCTTAATCAATAAGAACTCCCTTCAACCAAAATTCATGTGATCGTGAGCTCGAAACCACGAGCTTATCCATTCCAAGCATTTTTTAATTACCGCATTATTCTTCCACCCTATTCTTCTATGTGGGACCATATTCAAATGTCCGAGGGATTATTTAATTCTATCACTTTTAGCCTCTTTACATTATCACATGATCGGTGTTGGAACTAGGTTCTCCGATACTTCGTCCTTCGGTACTTCCAGCCTTTGCAGTCATTCAATCCTTCCAAAGTACATTTCACCGAAGTGTGTATACTATATTCACTAGTAGATCAGATGGTCAATGTTTAATCTCCCATTAGATGGATGATCCTTTCTTATCCAAAGGCTTCAAACAAATCGATGGTTAGGACTTAATCAAGAGTTGAGATGAATGGTTATCATTCACTCTGGGACTTCAGCTATTCGTGGTTCTAGGACTTCAGAATATAGCAATCATTTTAGTGTTTTACCTACCGAATAACGCATAGAATGGAGGTGACTGCTTGTTGTCGGTTAACACTTATGCTTATGCTATCCTTCCACTCTACTTGATCGATGGTATAGAATGCTCACGAAGTACATCAAAGGTTAGTGTTACTTAGTGATTCACACTTACTCTATCCTTCCAATGTACTTGATCAGATGATCAATAAATATTCCATAGGATCTTAAATAAATGGCCGAACGTTAATTTGTGACTTTGTCCTTCGATGCTTCAAATATTTTAGTTGGTAGGAGAAGCTGGATATCCCAAGAGGATGTAGTCCCAGAGTGACGTGGCTTGTTGACGTCACTGTTGACGTGTAAATAGTTGAGTGGCTTCCACGTGTCACCTTGATTCGTGACTTTCATATATCTAATGTCCCAACTATACCTTGATACTTTTCACTAATTGATTGGGCCACGTATCATATTTGTCTTCTGCCACATGTCCCCCTCCTGGATCATGGATTTACACTTCGTGGCTTCGATACTTCATGGGTTCAAGAGTTTTGTTAATTTTATACCATCCTTTGATAATTTTTGAAGTGTCAAATAGATCTATCACTATAGATCTTTTCTTGTCTTGATTGACAACTTTTGTTAACTCTGGGTCTCCAAAGTTTGGGATTTCTTGGTTTATTTGAGCTTATTATCACCGAAGTAGGTGAATGATGGAGTTGACCACCTTATTCCTTTTAGTGAAATATGATGGTTTCAATATTCATTCCAGATCAACGGTTGACAATGTTTCCTTTCTCTTTCTCTAATATGATGGTCGACGAGAGTTCAAAACTTCGGGGCTTCGTCCTTCATGTAAAATTACATGTTTTAGAATCATTTTCATTGGAGTGGTCAGCATCAGAGTTGACCACCTTATTTTCTTTAGTGTGATATGATGTTTCAACATTTCCATTCCATATCTGACGCAGACCCCAAGACCCTCGGGTCGAGATCCAATCAGGATCATTCTAAATATGCCCTCCTGAATCTAATTAACTCTTTGATTTCTCCATGGGAAATCCCTCACACACACAATGGTGTATTCAAAGGTCCTTATGAGTATGCTTCGTGTGATCAACCACAAAGCACCACCCAAGTCTCTTGATCTCAGTAAGATCACGCCCTTCGTCGAACTGATACTTCGGGTTTCACGATTTCGCGATCCTTATTGTCGAGAGTTCCTGTCTCTACAACCTTCGAAACCCAAAATGTTGAATTGCCAAAATATTTGGCTGCATCCTCCTCCAAAGTTGTATCACATTTTGCGACTTCAGAAATTCTAGAACAAAGAACCCTGACCTCTGGTCTTTGGAAATACCGAAATCTCGAACCCCGATGAGTTCAACAAAAGACTGGCTTCCAATGAAACTTTTCACCTTTTTGGGGTTTCGGATTTCATGATTTCGTGAATCCTAATGCAAGGCTTCTCGACTCTCCAACCTTCGAAACCCCAAAATGGTCAACAAGAATTGACACTACCTGGCAACGAGGATGCGTCACCTATCTTCTCAACTGTCCTTGGTCTCTAATGTGGATTCCTACCACCTGTCACTCTTCCTAGCTTTTGTGAATTGAACTAGCCTTTGACTACCATCTCCCTACCACTTCAAAACCCCAAATTCTGAAATGGCGCCTTCCACAGGGTCAATGGCTAATAAGCCTCCATTCGATCCAACTGCCCACATTATTTTGGGCTTCCGGGTACCAAGATTTCGAGACTCTCGATCCCAAACCACTATCTTCTCGATTTTTCGAACCCTAAAACACTGAAATGCCGAAACACCACTTCACAATATTTTGCATTTCGCAATTACGGGGTTTTTCAATGCAAAGGCCCATGGCTCCTTGTCATCACGATTTCTGGTATTTCGAATCCCGAATTACCGAAATCCCGAAATTCTTCACTTTACAATTCTTTTCACGATTTGGGAGTTAGAGTGACCAAGGATTTTAGCTTACACTCTGGACTTACAAAATTTGAATCCCCAAAATGATTCGATGGCTCGAAACAGATCACGATTAATGTCCACATTGATTCCTGATGCCAAAGTGATGGGTTCGTCCTCCCCTATCCACCTTGCAACTTCTCTGAATCCTACGGTCCTCATGACTTCGTGAGTTCTCCACGAAGAATTTCAACCGTCTGATTCACTCCTTAATGAATCTCTATGAAATGAGCCAATGTTCTTCCCTCAAAACTTAACCTTCTGTGCGACATTTTCAATCTACGTCTCCCTTTGAGTACTTTCAAAGGTGCTGACCCTCCTGAGATTTCTCTTGCAACTCAAGTCTCAAAGGAATCCTGCACGCACTCCTTGCGACATTCTTTCAAATACTTATGTATATTTGATTCTTCGACCCTGTGCACTCTCTGCAATAGTGATCCTTCAATCTTTTCCTTAGGTAATAACTTCTAAGGCTTTGAATGGCCTGTGCACACCTTGCATGGATTCTGTGCTTCACCTGCACTTTTGCTGGAATGAGAACAATGGTATCCTTCCTGAGCTTTCTGAGATAAAACTCAGAATCCTTGTCAATGCACACCTTGCGGATGTTTCACTGCACTCCTTGCAGGAACTCTCTCTTAGGAAGAGAAACAATTGAAACTCATTCTCTCTCTCTCTCAAACTTCAAACATTCAACATGAAATCATACATACACATCATAGCCTCATAACAAATTCATAATAGAGAGAATAAAACAACCATAAGCATACCATTCACCATGTATAAACAAAAAACATCATAACACCATGAATCTGATTCAAAGCTTCATATATCAATTCGAAGCTCCTATACATGGACTTTTTCTCTATAGCTCTCTTCTTTTGTATGCTAATGATACAACCACTCTACTATGATACAAAGGTGAGGGTGTCTATATTCGTTTTCCCTCCTACTCTTCTAAACTATCTAATCTATTAATTCAAACCTACCTACTTTCATTAACTGGGCTTAAATGCCTTTACAATCACATATGAGAGAAAATCGCTCACGATTTTTTTACAATAGCCATATATAAATGAAAGTACACTTCTATCTACTACATTAATATCCGCTTCTCAATCTTTCAAAAATATTTCAAAATTTGTAAACTGTGGTTGCGCTTTTCCCCGCTATCTTCTGCCTTCATGCTCGCTTGGCTGGCTGCTTATGATGCTCCTGCATTATATTCCCTCGCTTGAAAATTTTCATGAACTCCTGTTCATGAGCTCTTGCTTGGTCTGTCCATGCTTCTGAATTTCTACTTCGTCTTCCCAACTGGCATCTTCAAATGGATGTCCTTTCCACTTGACCAAGTATTCAAAATACTCTTTTCTCCTGGTCTTCCTGTTGACTCTCTTGTCAATTATACTTTCCATCTGTGGCTTTTTAGCTATAGGAATTTGTTTTTCCCATTGAACTTCTTTCTGTTCCTCCTTTGCTACTTCTTCTTCAGCTCTATAAGGGTTCAAATCCGCAACATTAAATATCAGTGAAGTTTCGATCCCATTGGGTAATTCAATGTCATATGCGTTTTCCCCAAATTTCTTCATGACCTTGCATGGTCCAATCTTTTTCATTTTCAGTTTGTTACATGTTCCCCTTGGAAACCTTTCTTTCCCAATATGTGCAAGAATCATATCACCAACTTCAAACTGAAGTTCTCGCCTGTGTTGATCTGCTCTGTGCTTGTATTCTTGATTTGAATTCTGCAATCGTTCCTTAATTCGGTTGTGAAGCTCCTTCATTGCTTCTGCAAAGTCCTCTACACTAGCACTCCTGAATTCATTTTGTCCCGAATATTTCAATTCAAAAACTCCCCTTGGCTTCATTCCATATACAATCTGGAATGGACTCTGCCCTATGTTTCTGTTAAGTGAATCATTGTAAGAAAATTCCACCTATGGTAGAATGTGATCCCACTGACTGTGGTGTTCATTCGCTAAGCTCCTCAACAAATCTCCCAAGCTTCTGTTCACGACTTCTGTCTGTCCATCCATTTGAGGATGATATGTTGAAATAAATGACAAAATCATCCCCAACTTCTTTCATAAAGTCCTCCAGAAATGTCTCATGAACTTGTTATCTCGATCAGAAACAATACTCCTTGGCAAGCCGTGAAGTCTGATGACTTCCTTGAAAAACAGGTTCACAATATGAGTTGCGTCGCTGGTTTTTTGGCATGGTATGAAATGTTCCATCTTTGAAAATATTTCAACTACCACAAAGATTGAATCATATCCTCTTTGTGTCCTTGACAGTCCCAATATTAAATCCATGCTCACTGCATCGCACAACCTTTATGGTATGGGTAATGGCTGGTATAACCCTGTGTTCTACCTTTTCCCTTTTGTGTGCTGACAAATCCTGCATATTTCCACAAATTTCTTAACATCTATCCTCATCCCTAGCCAAAAATATGAGCCATTCAACTTTGAGAACATCTTATCATGACCGAAGTGTTCAACCAATCCTCCACTCTATTTTTCTTTCAGCAAATTCTCCCTCATGGAGCATTTTGGAATACATAGTTGATTTCCCCTGAATAACAATCCATCTTGGATCATATATTCGGTCCATTGGTTTCTGTCCCTGAGAATTGGACTCTTAGACGCCTCATACGCTTCCTTAAAATGTAGGGCATCCCTATACATTTCTTTGAGGTTATCAAAACCCAAAGTTTTGACTCTGAATTCCTGCATAAGCAAACATTTCTTGCTCAAAGTATCAACAACTTTGTTAGCAGTTCCAAAAATATGCTTAGTTACAAAAGTAAAATTCTGCATGAATTCAACCCATTTAACATGTTTTTGATTCAACTTCTCCTGTTGAGTCATGAATTGTAAATCATGATTATCATTGTACAAAACAAACTCTTTAGGAACCAAATAATGTCTCCATTTCTTCAGTGCTTGTATGACTGCATAAAATTCTTTGTCATATGTTGAGTACTTGATCTTCGTTTCATTCAGTTTTTCACTGAAGTATGTGATCGCCCTGACTTCTTGGCTCAAGAATGCTCCAATTGCAAATCCACTCATGTCACACTTGACCTGGAATGTCTTGCTAAAATCCGGCAAAACTAGAATTGGTTGTTCAGTGATCTTCTTCTTCAATAGATTGAAACTCTTCTCTGCTTCTTCTATCCAGTGAAAAGATTTGTGTCTTTTCTTCACCATATCCATCATTGGTGCACTGATTCCACTAAAGTTTCGGATGAATTTATTGTAGAAACTTGCCAAACCATGGAAGATTTGAACTTCAAACACATTTTTCGGTGATGGCCAATTCTTAATCGCATTTACCTTTTCGGGATCCATCCTCAACTCATTCGTAGAGATAACAAAACCCAAATAAATGAGTTTTGTCCTCATAAATGATGATTTCTTCACATTAATCAGCAATTTCTCTTGCTTTAATCTCCTCATCACTACAGTTAAATGCTTTAAGTGCTCTACTTCTGTCTTGCTGAAAATTAATATATCATCAAGATATACAATGACGAATTTCCCAATGAAATCCTTCAGGACTTCATTCATCAATATCATAAAAGTACTGGGTGCTTTTGTTAAGACAAATGGCATAACAAGCCATTCATATAGCCCCTCATTCATCTTGAATGTTTTTTTCCATTCATCACCTTCTCTCATTCGAATCTGATGATACCCATTTTTCAAATCAATTTTTGAAAAAAATCTTTCTCCACTCAAGCAATCCATCAAGTCATCCATCCTTGGAAATGGAAATCTGTATCTGATGGTAATCTTATTTATTTCCCTTGAGTCTGTATACATCCTCTAGCCTCCATATTTCTTTGGGCTTAGTACTGTCAGAACAACGCATGGACTCAAGATTTCTCTAATCAATCCTTTGTCCATTAAGTACTGGACCTGTCACTTAAATTCTTCATTTTCATGCAGCGTCAACCTATACGCTGCTTTGTTTGGTAAACTGACTCCAGGTATAAGATCAGTGTGATGGCTTATACTCCTGATCGGCGGCAACGACCAAGGTATTTCATCCACTACTATATTAGCAAACTCTGCCAGCAACTCCTGGATTTCTTTTGGTAGATCATCTATTCTCGTACTGTTCAAAACAATTATGGGCTTCCTGACCACAATAAATTGTGTGTCTTCCTTCTTCTTAACCTCTTTAAGAAGTTCCTTCCCACTCATGAGAAGTACAATGTTGCTCATTTCTGTTTTCATCTCTTTATCCTTAATCGACAGCAACATGTGAGTCCTACCATTCCTCTCCGGGGTGTACATGTTCTTTCTCCCATCATGAATCAAATTCTTGTCATATTGCCATGGTCTACCCCGCAATAAATGAAAAACATCCATGGGAATGACATCACATAATATTTCATCCTTATATCCTCATATTTTAAATTCAACTAAACATTGCTTAGTAACACTTACCTGATGTCCTTTTTGTAGCCATGAAACTCTGTATGGGCTTGGATGTACAATAGTCTCCAACTTCAGCTTTTCTACCATTTCTATAGATACGAGATTTTTTGTGCTACCGCTATCCACTATGACTTTGCATACCCTGTCTTTGGTTTTGCAAGCAATCCGAAGCAGACTGTTTCTTTGGGTTGGGTTCTTTGCCTCCTTCTCTAGCATTAAGAGAACTTTCCTCATCATCAAGGATCTTCCACCCTCAGCATATTATTTCTCAACATTCCATCCTTGAGCTTCGGCAATGTGAGTTTCACCACCATCTTTCTTCTTATTTGGACACTCATAAGATTTATGTCCGATCTTTCCACAGACAAAGCATTTTACTTCACCGCCTCTGCCTCTTCCTCTTCCTCTGGCTTGAGGAAAAGTATTTCTATCGGCATACTTCCCTCTCTGTGAGATTCTACCTCTCTCATGTTGAGTTTGAGGTTTCTTCCCTTCTTCTTTAGGTTTCTAATTCCTATCTTGGGAAATTGTTTTTCCTCTGGCTTGACCTCTTTGACCTTGCTTTTGGTTCAACTTCTCTTCAACTTTCAGATCCATCTGATCAACATCTTCCACAGTCAGAAGGGTCATCATGCTCATCTCATCTTGAATTTCATATCATAGACCATTCATGTATCTGGAAACCTTTTCATCATCGCTTTCCCGATGACCTGCTCTGATGTTTATCTTGTAGAACTCTTCAGTGTATTCTTTCATTGACATCAGTTTCTATCTCAAATTTTGCATCCTCCGAAAGAGAGTGATTTGATAATCCTTGGGTATAAATTTGGATTTCATCTTTGCAACCGTTCTATCCCAGATTTTGATTTTCTTCTTGCCCTTGCAGCATTTGTTAGCCTGTAGTTCATCCCACCATAGTGTTGCATGCTCTTTAAGTCTGGTAACAACATGTTTGACTTTCTTGTCTTCCTCGACATCCTCATAGTCAAAGTATTTATCCAGAGCTCTAATCCAGTCTAGAAGCTCTTCAACATCTAAGTTTCCTTCATATATGGGAATGTCCATATTTTCTCTGGAACCTATCCTTGCAACAACCCTGAATAGGCGTTCATCCGCAACATCCTCGACTGCAACTTCTTCTCCTTCGGTTCTAGATTCATTTTCATTGTCATCCTCGTTGATATCCCTAGCGTCAATTGTGCGCCTCTATGCTGTCTCCATGGCATCAAGACTAGCACGTAGCTCACACATTTCTCTTTCCACTGCTGGATCAAGCATTGGCATTGGCCTATCTCTTCTTCTCGATGGCATGGATGTAAAATGTTCCTCTTTTCTCTGCTACAGAAATCAAAGAACTTGTTATGTGCTCTAATACCACTTGATGTGTATCAGAGTACTCTTCTTCCTCCTACTTCCTTCATTTTCAATATACAAACAGAGTTAAGCTCTGATACCACTTGACGCAGACCCCAAGACCCTTGGGTCGAGATCCTCTCAGGATCATTCTAAATCTGCCCTCCTGAATCTAATTGACTCTTTGATTTCCCCACGGGGAATCCCTCACACACACAACGGTGTATCCAACGGTCCTTATGAGTATGCCCCATATGATCAAACACAAAGCACAACCCAAGTTTCCTGCTCTCAGTAAGATCATTCCCTTCATCGAACCAGGACTTCGGGTTTCACGATTTCACGATCCCTGTTGTCGAGAGTTCATGTCTCTACAACCTTCGAAACCCAAAATGTTGAATTGCCGAAATCTTTGGCCACGTCCTCCTCCATAACTGTATCACATTTCGTGACTTCGGGAATTATGGAACAAAGAACCCCGACCTCTGGTCTTTGGAAATACTGAAATTCCAAACCCCAATGCGTTCAGCAAAAGACTGTCTTCCAACGAAACTTTTTGCCTTTTCGGGGTTTCGGACTTCGCGATTTTGCGAATCCTGACACAATGCTTCTCGACTCTCCAACCTTCGAAACCCCGAAACGGTCAACGAGAATTGACACTACCTCGCAACGAGTATGCACCACCTGTCTTCTCAACTTTTCTCGGTCTCTGATGTGGATTCCTATCACCTGTCACTCTTCCCGGATTTCGGGACTTGAAGTAACCTTCGACTAATATCCCCCTACCACTTCAAAACCCCTAATTCTGAAATGGTGCCTTCTATAGGGTCAATGGCTAATAAGCCTCCGTTCGATTCAACTGCCCACACTATTTTGGGCTTTCGGGTACTGGGAGTTTGAGACTGTAGATCCCAAACCACTATCTTCTCGGGTTTCCGAACCCTGAAACGCCACTTCACAATATTTCGCGTTTCGCAACTCCGAGGTTTTTCAATGCAAAGGCCCCTGGCTCCTTGTCATCAGGATTTCTGGTATTCTGAATCCCAAATTACCGAAATCCTGAAATTCTTCACTTAACAATTCTTTTCACGATTCGAGAGTTAGAGTGACCAAGGATTTTGGCTTACACTCTGGACTTACAAACTCTGAATCCCCAAAATGATCTGACGGCTCAAACCAGATCACAATCAACATCCATGTTAATTCTTGATACCAAAGTGATTGGGTTCATCCTCCCCTATCCACCTTGCAACTTCTCTGAATCCTATGGTCCTCGCAACTTCATGAGTTCTCCATGGAGAATTTCAACCATCTGATTCACTCCTCAATGAATCTCTGTGAAACGAGCCAATGTTCTTCCCCCGAAACTTAACCTTCTGCGTGACATTTTAAATCTCCATCTCCCTTTGAGTACTTTCAAAGGTGATTACCCTCTTGATCTTTCTCTTGTAACTCAAGTCTCAAAGGACTCTTGAACGCACTCCGTGTGGCACTCTTTCAAATAATTTTATGTATTTGATTCTTTGACCCTGTGCACTCTCTGCAACAATGATCCTTCAATATTTTCCTTAGGTAATAACTTCTAAGGATTTGAAAGCATGCGCATACCTTACACAGCTTCTGTGCTTCACCTACACTTCTGCTGGAATGAGAACAATGGTATCCTTCCTGAGATTTCTAATATAAAACTCAAAATCCTTATCAACGCACACCTTGCAGACGTTTCACTACACTCCTTGCAGGAACTCTCTCTTAGGAAGAGAAACAATTGAAATTCATTCTCTCTCTCTCAGACTTCAAACATTCAACATGAAATCATACATACATATCATAGCCTCATAACAAATGCATAACAGAGATAATAAAACAACCATAAGCATACCATTCACCATGTATAAAAATAAAACATCATAAGACCATGAATCTGATTCAAAGCTTCATATATTAATTCAAAGCTCCTGTACATGGGATTTTTCTCTATAGCTCTCTTCTTTTGTATGCTAATGATACAACCACTCTACTATTATACAAAGGTGAGGGTGTCTATATTCGTTTTCCCTCCTACTCTTCTAAACTGTTTAATCTATTAATTCAAACCTACCTACTTTCATTAACTGGGCTTAAATGCCTTTACAATGACAGATGAGAAAAAATCGCTCACGATCTGTTTACAACAGCCAGATATAAATGCAAGTACAATTCTAGCTACTACATTAATATCCACTTCTTAATATTTCAAAAATATTTCAAAATGTGTAAAACATGGTTGCACTTTTCCCAGCTGTCTTCTGCCTTCATGCTCGCTTGGCTGGTTGCTTACGATGCTCCTACATCAAGATCAACGGTCAACGCTTAATTCTAGATCAAATATTGATCTAATAGTTGGGAAACCATCTAAATCTCCTTCATGATCGATGGTTGGATTTATTTTATGACTTCGGGATTTCATGGATTATTTCTTATCTCCAGTAATCACTGAAGTGGCGAAGTGCTGAATTTATTTATCCTCTACTTGATCCAACCGTCCATAATGCTACTGTTTAAAATATGATGGTTGATATTTAATCCTTTCCAACCTGTGACTTTACCTTGATCTAACGATATTGGATTATCCCAAACTAAGAATGAATGGTTTCTGTAAATCGATTCTTTACAAAAGTATTTCTTTACTCATAGAACTCTATCTCCTATGTTATTTCAAATGTGTCATCTTCTGATCTTCTATTAACATTCTTCCTTCTAACCTTTGGGCTTATACTAGATTCTTTTGCACCCTATTGACATTAATGACAATATCATACCACTATGTCCAACATTATCCCCTTTTGGAATTGATGGAAACATTTTCTTTGAAATATTTTTATTTATGTTGCTTATCAATTTCCTCCCCCTTTGAAAACAATGAAAGAGGGGATCTTTCTTTGCTCCCCCTGTGGCAATTCTCCCCTTGACCATGTGCCCCTTTTCTTCTGATGCGACTTTTGTGGTTTTAGTGAGGTATTTGAATCACTCCCATTTTTTGTTGAATATTTTCAAAGGTACTTATGGGAAAAGGTTTTTTGAATATGTCTGCAATTTGTTCTTTGGTGTCTACATACACTATTTTAACCACTCTTTTACTAACTTGATATCTTAAGAAATGGTATTTGATTTGGATGTGTTTGGTTTTAGAATGCATTACTATATTTTTAGAGATACTTGTGGCATTAGTATTATCACAATTAATAGTAATGGGATCATTTTATCTTATTTGTAAATCTTCTAATGTTTGCTTCATCTAAAGAACTTGTGTGCAGCAAGATGCAACAAAAAAGTATTCTTCCTTTGCTATGGATAGTGATGTGGATGTTTGTTTCTTACGTATTCATGCTACCAGAAATTTTCCTAAAACAAATGCTCCTCCACTGGTGCTTTTCCTATCATATATACTACCGACCCAATCTTCATCAGTGTATGCAATTATATTGAAGTCTTTATCTGTTGGATACCATAATCCAAGTTCTAAGGTGCCTTTAAGATATATGAATATTCTCTTTATTTTTTTCAAGTGAGTTTTTTTAGGTGCGGATTGAAATCTCCCCATGATTCCTACAACCTACATGATGTCAAGTCTTGTTGTTGTTGAATAGAGCAGACTTCCAACCATTGATATGTACATCGTTTGGTCCACTTTTGGTGAGTCACCTTCTAGGCTTAGTTTACATCTAGTGACCATGGGAGTACTCATAGGTTTACTATATTCCATTTGGAATTTCTTTAGAATTTCCTTGATATATTTGTCTTGGGAAATGGATATTCCTTTTTCTGTTTGAGTTACTTGTAAACCTAAGAAGAAGGACAGTTCTCCCAGCATAGACATTTCGAATTCTTCTTGCATTTTGGTTGCAAACTTTCTTCTTAGTATAGTAAGATTACTTCCAAATATGATTTCATCTACATATACCACCACAATAATCATGTTTTGATCCTCAATTTTGATGTATAAGTTGATGTCAATAGTCCCTCTCTTATATCCTTGTTTTTGCAGGTACTGATCAAGCCTTGAGAACCATGCTCTGGGGGCCTGTTTAAGACCATACAACTCCTTTTGTATCTTGCACACATAGTCCTAATTTTCTGTTAACATGAATCCTTTTGGTTTATCAACATATACTTCTTAATCTAGTGTTCCATTGAGGACTGCTGATTTGACATCCATCTAATAGATTTTGTAATTTCTAAAGCATGCAAATGCCAAGAACATTTTGGTGGCCTCAAGTCTTTCTACTGTAGAAAACGTCTCTTCAAAATAAATACCTTCCAGTTGGGAATATCCTTTTCAAAATAATATGGCTTTGTTATTTATAATATCCCCATTTTCATTTAGTTTGTTCTTGAAGATCCACTTGGTTCCTACCACATTCTTTTCCTTGGGTATTGGAACTAGTTCCCAAGTCTGGTTCTTATCTATTTGGTCTAGTTCTTCATCTATTTATTTTATCCAATATTTACTTTTGTTGGCTTCTTTAAATGATTTAGGTTCTATCAGGGATAACATTTCTTTTTCTGAGTCAAATGTGAGTTTCCTTCTTGTTTCCACTCCTGCATTTTTATCTGCAATAATCCGACTTTCAGGATTATTCTTCTGAACCTTTTTTGATGGGGCTTTTGTAAAGGGTGTTTCTTCGTCATCTTCATCATCAATGTGGGGTTGATTTCTTGAGGCTCTTCATCAACTTATTCATTATTATATTTTCCATCACTTTTATCATCATATGTTGATATGTTATGGGTTATGACTTGTCTCAACTTTAGATCACCTATCTTTACATTAGCACTTTCCACCATCTTATGTAGTATTAGGTTATAACATCTATAAACATTTTTGTTAGGTGAATATCCTATAAATATGCCTTCATTTGATCTTGGGTCAAATTTCCCTATATTATTCTCATCATTCTTAATGTAGCATTTACTTCAAAAAATTCTAAAGTGTTTTTTAGATGTTGGCCTACCAAACCATAGTTCATAATGAGCTTTGTCATGGTTGGGTCTCAATTGAGCTCGATTAAGTATGTGCATTGATGTGTATATTGCATCTCTCTAGAATTTCTCTGTAAGCTTGTCTTCATTTAACATGGTTCTTGCAACTTCTTGAACTACTATGTTTTTTCTTTCCACCACTCGATTCTGTTGAGGAGTCCTGGGAAATGAAAATTGTCTTTTGATGCTATGATTTTCATAGAATTGAATGAACTCTTTAGAGGTGAATTATCCTACATTGTATGATCTCAAACATTTAATTTTGAGATCAGTTTCATTCTCTACAAGGACTTTGTATGTTTTAAACTTCTCAAAGGCTTCTGATTTTTATTTTAGAAAGAATACCCAGGTTATTCTTGTGTAATCATCAATGATCAATATAAAATAATGTTCATGATAAATACTTTTAGTTTTGGTAGGTCCACATATATCTGTGTGAATAAGTTCTAATGGTTTTCTTGTGGAATGTTCTTTTGTTATCAAACTAACTTTTGTCTTCTTCCCTATTTAACAATGTTTACACATAGGATTTGAAGGCTTTATAACCTTTGGAAGATCCCTTACTGCCTCACTATTATTGGATTTGATTAAGTTTTCAAAGCTTATATTTCCAAACCTTCTATACCATAGCCAACTTTCATCTTCTTGACCTAAACAACATTTTTCTTCTCTTTCCATGTCAAGGATGTACACATTGTTGGATGTTTGGTGCAACTGCCACTAGATTCCCTGTATATTATCTTATTATCTCACATTTATGAGAATCAAAGGTAAGTATGTGACCTTGATCACATGTTTGACTTACACTTAGGAGATTAGGCTTAATATTTTCTACTAAAAGTACATTTTCTACTTTGGCCTTGTTATTCCCTAGGCTAACAGTGTCTTTTCCAAGTATCTTGGCTGACACATTATTTCCAAAGGTGACTTTTCCTTTTTCTTTCTTCGTTAACTTGAGAAATTTGTTTTTATGTCCAATCATGTGTTTAGAACATCCACTGTCTATATACCACTGAAATACTTTGTTTTTGGCATACATGGCTACTTTACACTCTATTTTCTCTACTTGCTTTTTCTTCCATACTTTTTCATTGTTGGGAATATTTATCTCTTTGACATACTTTGTAAATATGCATTCACTAGCTTCATGTCCATAGTTATTACATTGAGGCATTCCATATTGTAATCTTGTAATGGAGAGAATGAATTATAGTTTCTTTTATCTGTATTGAACTTCTGACTTCTTTGAACATTTTTTGGATTGTGCCTTCTATAGGATTTACAATGTACTGCTTTGTGTCCAAAATTATTGCAGGAATAATAATATCCAAGGAATATATATTGATATCTATTAGGAGGATTTCTTATGGTGATTTTATTCTTCTTGTCATATTTTTCTTTAGTAGGGTATGTTAATTTATGTTTATTTGGGACGATCTCCAATGGAATCATCCTTGCCTTATTATCTTCTCTTATTTAAAGGGATTTTAAGAGCATCTTCATAACTGATTGGTCTTTTGACAGATCCTTGTGATGTAGAAGTTGAGTCTTGGGTATATCCCAAACCAGTTTTTTTATTTGGTGACCTCTAACTACTGAGAATTTCATCCAAGATCTTTGAACTAGTTTCAAATTTTGATCCCTTCTTTTCTTTCTCAAGTTCACCTTTTAGGAGCTCAATCTCGACTTCTATATTCTCACATACTTGGTCTGTATCATTGAGTTGTTTTAAAATGACTTCTTCAATTCTTTTAGCTTCCAAGAGCTGCGAATTCAAATCACTGATGATATGTTCTGATTCTTTGATGGTTCTTGATGCATCTATTTCTCTTAATTGATGTGATTCTTAAAATTATTGAAGTTGTGTCCTAAGTAGCTTGTTCTTCTTTTTATACATTCTTAGTTCCTCGAGAGCACTAATCAGTTAAGCTTATAGATATACTTCACCTTCAATTACATGTTTTTATTCATTATCCATATTAATATTTTGAGTGTTAGTTCCCATAAATAGAATCTCTGAATCTTCATCTTCACTCATGTATGAAGAGATAATGTCTTCTTTGGAGTAGAAGTTTTTCTTTTTCTTATAAAATTTCTTCTTGTATTGGTTTTTCTAGTTGTGGGATTATTCATCATCATTATCTTCCTACTTGGGATAGGGACATTTGCTAGCAAAGTGTCTGATTCTACCACAGTTGAAACATTTAAAGGGTAACTTTCTTTTATAATTTCCAAATCCTTTTTGGAGTTTCTTTATAAAGTTGGCCTCTTCTACATATGACATGTTTGATTGATATTCATTAGACATATGTTCTTATTTCTTCTTTGCTTTAGATTCCTTAAATGTTGTTTCTTCTTTTGATGGTTTTTCATTCCCTGTTCTCATCTCATATGCTGTAAGAATTACATGGAGCTTATCTACTGAGAGTTTTTCAAGTTCTGGTCTATCTTCAATTGTGGAAATTTTGGCATTATACCTCATAGGAAATGACCTTAAGATCTTTTGTACAATAGGTTTATCTAAAATTTCTTTTCCTACTGCTCTAATTGAGTTAACTACTTCATCTACCCTATGAAGGTATTTGACAATGTTCTCTTCTTCTTTCATTTTCAAATTTTCAAAATAAGCTACGTAGAATTGTAGTTTGGCTTTCTTGACTTTGCTATCTCCTTCATATATGACCTCTAGTTTTTCCAGATCCCTTTAGATGAATTACAATGCATTACCTTCAAAAATATAGGATTTGTTAATCCTCCTAGAATGTCATTGACTGCTCTTGAGTTGTCATTGCAAATCTTCTTTCCTCCAGTATCTGTGGGTGGAGAAGCTGGTGCAGTGTAACCATCTACTACAGATTGCCAAACATCAAAACCAAGAGACAATAGGTATATTTTCATTCTTATTTTCCAGAAAGAATAACCACTTCCATTAAACAATGGTGCTTTGTTGGAAGACATTACCTCTTGTTGATCCATTTATTTCAGTATCTACCTTCCAGTTATTAGACTATATTGAAGGTACTTTCTTTGATACCAATTGTTGGAAATAAATAAGTATTACCTTTTTAAAAAATTAGTAATTAATTTGTTATTCTAATTATCATCAATATTCATCAACAATGGAATTTGTATTTAAACAATCAATTATAAAAGTATACTTCAACAAGCTTTACAAAGTTTATAAAGAATAATCATGTGTTTGTGAAGGACACTAATCCTCTTTAGAGAACTGAATATTGGAGACACAAATCCCCTTCATCAGGGCACAAAACCTAAAAAGCACCAACTCCCTTGTTTTAGGGCACCAACCCTAGGAAGCACCAACTCCCTTGTTTTTATGGCACCAACCCTAGGAAGCACAAAATCCCTTTTCTTTAGGGAAGCAACCCTAGGAAGCACAAACTCCATTGTCTTTGGGGAACCAACCCTAGGAAGCACCAACTCCCTTTTTTTCACACTTTACTTAGTAAATGATATGAATCCTTCTTTGATCCTCCCTTCCACCCTCATTGTATAAGTATCTTCAGCTTTCCTTCTTGGACTATGATTCTTCTTTTGATATTCTAATGTGGACTATAGAGACACTTTCTTCTCACCATTATTTCTTGTTTATATAGTCTTCCAACTAGTGTGAGATTTGAAGCATTGTGTCCCTTTATTTGAACTTTGAAACACTGCACCTCTTCTTTTAAATGATACTATTAAACTTTAAATAATATCATTCAGCCTAACAAGTTAGTCCCGACTTGGAGGAATGGTCGTGCGGATACTGATTTGATAGCCAAAATATTGGATAGGTTCATGCTATCAGAGGATTTACTCCTGAATGTTATATTGTATCGCTCTTGGGTGGAATTCCCTTTTGTGTCAGACCATGCGTCAATTTTAATACAGCTGGAGAACCTCTCCTTCCCCAAAGCTTTTCCTTTCAAGTTTAATTCACAATGGCTCCAAGATAACGACTATAATATCAAATTTCATAAACTTTGGATGGACCCAAAAGATCTTCAAGAGGAAGATATTTAGCGTCGATTCACCTGGAAGCTAAAGGATCTAAAATTGATGACAAAAAGATGGGAAAAAGAAACTAGAGATCGGGCAGTTCAGGATCTGGATCATCTAGAAGGTAATATCATGTCTCATATAAAACAGATTTTGGGGGGATCCTTTTACCCATTGATTGAGGATAAACTAATAGAATTGGAATCAGAAAGGAATAATATTCTAAAAGAACGGGAAGACCATTGGTGAATCAAGAGTCGGGCAATTTGGGTCAAAAGTGGAGATCTTAATACAAAGTTTTTTCACCAGTTTGCTAATCATAGGAGAATTAAAAAACATTTATGGGAGATTAGAGATGATTCTGGTTTGATTCATGAAGGACAAAATGAGATTGTCAAGGAGGCAGAAAATCATTTTAAGAGTTTTTTCAGTTCTGTGGATAATGTTACATCAAATGAACAGGTTGAGGTGGTGGGACTATTTACAAGATTGATAAGTGATGAGGAATCTAGAGAACTTTATACACCAATCACACTAATGGAACTAAAATTGATCCTATCTCATTTCAAGAAAGACAAAAGTCCAGGCCTACATGGATGGACGGTGGAATTTGATACTCATTTTTTTTATTTAATCAAACATGATCTTTTGGCATTAGTCAAGAAAGTCTGGACTAGTGGATGCATGGTAGGGAGTTTAAACTCAACCTTTTTATCTCTGATACCCAAAATGAATAAACCTCAACATTTTGGGGACTACAGACCTATCTCATTGTGCAATTTAGTATATAAATTTATATCTAAAGTATTAGCCAACCGTATTAAACCATATCTTTCCAGGGCTCTTTCTCCTGAATAATTTGGCTTCCTAGAGGGGCGTCAAATACATGATGTGATTGGCACTGCACATGAGTGTATACATAGTATAAAAAAGAAAAGAAAAAAAAAGATCTTATTCTTAAGATAGATCTTCAAAAATCCTACGATTATGTAAATTGGGATTTTCTGAGATTGATATTAATTCAAGGTGGATTTGGTGAGTTTATGACAAAATGGATTATGACATGTGTGAGTTCAACATCTCTTGTTGTTCTGGTCAATGTCAAGGCCACAGATTTCTTCAGAAGTGGTCAAGGCCTCCGACAGGGATGTCCTTTGTCACCATTATTGTTTATCATGGTGATGGAGAGTCTAATCTTTCTAATTAAATAAAGACAAAGAGATGGTTCCTTATCGAGAATAGAAGTTTCCAGATTCACAAAGATCCTTCATCTCTTATTTGTTGATGATGTTTTACTTCTGACTATTTCTTTTGTGCAGGAATAGACAATGATTATGGGACTCATAAATAAATTATGTATGGATTCAGGATTAAAGGTGAACCCCTCAAAATCTACAGTTCATTATTTGGGTCTTACAGAGACGGAACTTGCCCCATTCAAGCCTTGTATTTTGTATAATTTTATGGATCTTTCAGTGGGATTTAAATATCTGGGGTACTACCTAAAGGCCGGATTACAAAAATCATAAGATTGGTTATGGCTTATTAAAAAAGTGGAAAAGAGAATCAATCACTGGAGTTATATATGGTTGTCATTGGGGGGAAGGTATACTTTATGAAAAGCTATCTTGGAGAGCCAACCAGTTTATTGGTTTTCACTGGATTCAGTTCCGCAGTCCATTATCCATAAATTAAGAAAATTACTTTTTAACTTTCTATGGAATGGAAGTGCGGACACAAACCATTTCCATATCAGTCGTTGGGAGACAATATCCCATCCTAAAAGTTTGGGGGGATGAGGTTTTCTAAACATTTTCACATTCAGCAAATCCCTGGGTGCGTCGATGCTCTGGAGAATTTTAACAAAAAAAGGACTTTGGCAATCTGTTTTAAAGGAGAAGTACTTCCCTTATTCAGCTGTGAAAAAATGGTTGTGATCAACGACTTTTCAACATCGTTCGGCATCCAAAATGTGGAACAGTCTTTTAAAGGTGGTCCCTTTGATCACAAATTGGCTTAGCTAGAAGCCTAGAACCAGCCACCTGGTGGACTTAGGTAGAGATAGGATCATGGGAATAGGTGAGGCTTCTATTTTATCAGATTCTCTTTCAAATTCTCTTAGTCTTAAACGTGTTACAATCCTAGCACAGGAAAGGAGACAACATGAGAAAGATTCTTTATTAACATTGTGGCTTAGTAGCGAGGATCTGCAACTCAGAGGAAACACGACAGAGGAATGGGACCGGTATCGGTGGACCCTTCAGGCTTCAGGAGTTACTCTAACTGACAGTGAAGATGAGCTTATTTGGACGAGAGGGGATTCTTCAGGTTACCTTCGACAAAGAATATCTACACGGCCTTAAATTCCACACTTAATTTACAAAATTCCACAGGATGGTGCAAGAATTTATGGACTTGGAACATTCAATTGAAAATAAAACTATTCATATGGCTCACAGCCGAGAACAAAATATTAACATGAAAAATATTACAACACAGAGGTTGGCAGGGGCCTGGGCGATGTCATTTGTGCATAGAAGCGAATGAAGAAAATGAACATCTATTCATACACTGTGATTTCATGAAACGTGTTTGGCAAAAAATCATCACTAGTAACCATTATAATCAAACTTGGGCAGGGACAGATCTTGAAAACTGTCTTAATAATTGGTCCAAAAACAAGACTGTTCCTGCTAGTCTTGCAACATTAACTTGTTGGTTTATATGGATCGAAAGGAATGCTTCATTATTCGAAGGAAAGTTGTCATTTGTTAGCACAGTGGTCATCAGATCTCTTGGTGCTCTACAAAAACCTGTGGTAAAGATTGTCTCCTCAACTATCTATATAAACAGTCTTGATATACCATTAGAGTTTCCTGTAGCTAGTTTTGATGGAGCAGCCAAGGTTGATGGCACTTGCATTGGCGCAGGAGGTATAATTAGAGGCTCGACATCAAAAATTTATAGATGGTATCTAAATTGTGGCAAAGGATCTAATACTAAGGTAGAGCTGATAGGAGCGTGGGCAACTCTATATATAGCAAATATATTGTCTCTTAACAAAATATAGATCCGGGGAGATTCAATGTTAATCATAGACTAGTTAAATTATAAAGGTGATCCTTGAGTAAGCTCCTTAGAAGGCTGGAAGCAAAGAATTCATATGTTGTGCCGAAAGTTTGAGGACATACATTTCTATCATATCTATCGTGATCATAACAAGGAATCATATGGAATCTCAAAACGTGCATTACTAGCTGTAGAAAGAATCATCTCGTCGTTTTCTTGGTCACTTGGTTGGGAAGGACCACCTCATCATATAAATATCTATTAGTGACCTTTTTCCTCCATTGTTATTGGAATGCATTTTTGTATTATTTTGGGATTTTCAGGAGAGCTTTTTGTTTGTATTTGGGGCTTTCTATTCCCAGATTTTTTCTCTGTAAGCTAGTTTGGTTGTTGATCACTTTTTGGGGTCTCTATCTTCAGATGTAACGAAGGTAATCCTTTGGGAGGCTCTATTTAGTTTTTATTCTCTGCAAAGAAAGGTTTGAATAACAGGATGTAAAGGTGCTCTTTGGATGTAAAAATTATATTATATTAATATAATTGCGCTAATTTTCTCTTGGAAAAAGCTCAATTCAAAATTTATTTAATTCCAAAAATTATGCATATTCATAATTCTAATTACATTGCAAAATAAAAAATATATTGTGTTTCGAAATTATTAATAAAAGGAATTCAACATATTACATATTTCGTTGTTACTAAATCCTTAGCTAATAATTTTGATCCTAAGCTTGTTTTTCTCCTTTTGTCAACTTTTCAATTATAAATTGGTCCATTTGTTGACCACCCTACCAACTCCAATAGGTACTCTTCTTCACCAAGGACCTCCAAGATGTAATGGGGTTGTATAGTAGGTATGATTATAAATTTGTCCATTAATTGACCACCCTACCAAATCCAATGGGTACTCTTCTTCCCCAAGGACTTCCAAGATGCAATGGGTTGTATAGAAGGTACCAATCTAGCAATAAATGAAAATTGAAGCTCTAAGATTTAGAACAAAATCTCCAGTTCAAAGAAATCTTCAATAGAATAAACTCTTTAACAATCACCAATAAAAAATTTTAGTATTACAACAACCATAGGGTGCAAAAAGTCTTTTTTTCTTAATTCAAAATTTAATTTTATAGGTCCTATGGCTCAAGCCACTTATCCAAGTCAACAAAAAATATAATTTACTAAACTACTAATTACATAATATTCACCAACCAAGTGTCACTAGTGCAAAAGTAATTATTTATTTAAAAATATAAAATAATGATTTATCTTCACCCAATTCATATTTTCACTCTTAGATGCCCCCTTGATATCTTCCTCATTTCCTATTTGAGTGGTTGCAACTGTAGTTTATTTTTTAGTTATTTATTAACTCTCTTTAACTTCTCCCAACCCACTATTCTTTATCCATACTTCTATTTGAATTTGAATTATTTCTCCTCTTTCTTGTCCTTGATTTGTGGGTGCAATAATAATTGGTTTTTACTATTTAGTTAATTAAAATTTATTTATTTTTATTTTATTTCAATGAATTTTGAATTAACCAACACATTTCTCTTTTTTATGAGATACCCAATAATCTATATCATACTACTATCCATTCAAATAAATTTCCCCTTTATGTTATAATGCATAAACTATATGATCATTTTTCTAATTTTAAATAAAATATATATGCTAAGGAAATAATATTTTCTATGCTTTAATCAGTCTTCATTTAATGTACACTCGACAATTCATAATCAATACCAATGGTTTCATGCTTATTCATTCCCTTCAATATTAATCTTTTTGTAATTCTTAAGGATGACATGTTTATGCATGCCTTTGAAGCATCCAACTTTCTTCGTATAGAAAATGGTGCAACTGTTGAGACTCTATTAACTCAACATTTGTCACCCTTGTTGAGAGACTAATGGTCACCAGGGAATAATAATCTCACTTTATTTTACTTCCCTTAGATAAACCTCATGAGTCACAAATGGGGAACCACATACACCCCTCTTCAGGAAACTTCATCTTGAAGTTCTACAATAAATATGGAAACTGCTAACGCATTTCAATTGCATCCTTACAAGTGGTAGAACTTGGAATATAGCTATCCCATTGGACCTTTACCTTGTCTACAAAGTGACACAAAATATATCAAGTGTGATGATCCAAAATGTGTATGGGTTTGGCCATCAAGGCCCCCTAGTATAAATTTTGCAAATAACTCAAATCAACCAAATGAGAAGGATTTGAAATATAATGATGTAACAACTATACACGAAAACAATCATGTATACAATCTAATGATCATGGAAATGCAATATCATAAGAAATAAGTCCTTTTGTTTCAATAACTTCAAATGGTCTCACATGTCATGGTGATAACTTAGCTCCTTTTACAAACTTAATTGAATTCTATTGTGGCCTCACCCAAAAGAATACTTTGTCCCCAACTTTGTAACTTCTATCAATTCTTTGCACATCTACATAACTCTTCTTTTTGTCTTATGCTTCATTCAATCTCCCCTTAATCATTTTCATTTGTTCTTCCATTTTTTGGATTACTTATGGTCCAACCAGAACTCTATCCTTTAGTCTATCCTAAATAAGAGGTGTCCTACATGGTCTATGGTAAAAAAAATTGAATGTTGCCATCTGAATTAAAATTTGATAACTATTATTATATGCAAATTCAACCAGAGGTAAAAACACTTCCCAACATTTTTGTTGATCCATCAAATACATTGGAAACATGTTAAATCCAATATCTAATTTATTCTTTTAGTCTATCCATTAGACTCTAGATGGTATGTTGTACTAAAATTAAGTTATGTTCCAAGTGCTTCTTGGAAAATTGTATGAAATCTTCCCATAAATACTAATCCTCTATTCAATATTATATTCTTTGTAATTCCATGTAATCTTACTATCTTTTTTATGAACACTCTTGCAATCTATGATGATTGATAAGTAGTATTTACTATGATAGAATGTGCATTTTTTCTCAAAGTATCTACTACCACAAACATAGAATCATGTCTCTTATATTTTATAGGTAATCCAACATTGAAATCCATCGAAATAACTTTTCACTTTGATTTTGGTATCGCATGTGGCTACAACAATCATGTTGGGTGAAAATATTTTTCTTTCATTTACTAACACTGAAGGCATATAGCTACAACATTAACTATGTCCTCCTTTATTACATTCCAATAGAATAACAATTGTAGGTCCACATTCATCTTCTTAACTCATGGATGATCCATATAAAATACTCTATGAGTTTCTTTTAATATTAAATTTTGAATTTGTTCATTTAGTGATACATAAATTCATTCATAAAACCATAGTAAACCATCATCATCCAAGCCATGTCCTTCATATTTTGTATTTTTTATTACTTCAATCTTTAATTTCAATTTAACTTCTTTGTAAAAAATTTCTTCTAATTGTAGATTTACCATATTTTTTTGCAAATTTGTCTTTAATGGAAATTTGAGAAAACAAGCGTTTTGCAACTTAAAACATCTACCACTTTATTTGTTGTTTATTTAACATATGATATATTTAAAACACACTTAGAAATTGTGACCACCTCCCCTCTCTAGCATTCAAATTACTTTGCATAAATATGTGTTGAATTTCATGATGATCTATCTTCAACTCAAATTTTCTTTCAACTAGACAATGTCTCCAAATTCTTAGTGCATTGATTATTAATGTTGCAAGTTCCAAATCATGCATCACATAATTTTATTTGTGTGTTTGAAGCTTCTCGAAGGCATAGGTAATCACCCTACTTTGTTGCATTAGTACTCCACCTAATATTTCCTTTGATGTATCTGTACAAACAAAAAAATATTGATCCATATTTGGTACCTTCAAAATAAGCACCATTTTTAATAACTCTGTATGTTTCTAAAACACTTCTTCACATTGTTTTGTGCATATAAATTTCTTATAACTTTTCTATAATTTTGTAATAGTATTTGCAATATTTGAAGAAACTTCCACAAACCTTATATAATATCTAACCAAACCCATAAAACTACATACTTTTTGTATGTTAGTAGGTGTTGGACATTAAATAATTGTTACTATCTTAGCTAGCTCTATTGTTATTTCTTCTCCTAAAATTATATGTCCAAAGTAATGAATATTTTATTCATAAAAGAAGAATTTAGATATATTTCGATATAAATTATTCTCTCTAAGACATTGTAATACATGTATTATATTTTATTTGTGATCCTTTGGCATCTGAGAATATATCAAAATATCATCAGAAAAAACTTACATGAATTTATCAAGGAACTGTAAAAAAACTGCATTCATTCAACCCATAAATAATATCGGCGCATTTGCTAATCTAAAGGCTACCAATACAATTTAATGAGGACCAAAATGTATATTAAATCCTATCTTAGGAATATCTTCTCCCTTTATTCTTAGTAAAAAGATATCCAAATCTTAAATCTATTTTATAGAACACCTTCACTTGTTTCATTTGATCAAATAAATCAGTAATTCTAGGCAACAGATAATAATTCCTTATCATTTCCTTTATTAGTTATCGATAATCAATACAAAGTCTCCACTATCCATATTTTTTTTATGAATATAACAAATTCTCTCAATGGTGATATACTTGGATGTATAAACCCAAACATAGAAGTTCTTGGATTTTCATTTTCAACTCTCATAAGTTCGAATTCATCATGTAGAAATGAGCCTTTTTGATATATTCCATTCTTGGTTTAAGTTCAATTGTAAATTCCAATTCTCTCTTAGGTACTAATCCAGGTAATTCCTTTGGAAACAAATCTAAAAACTCCAATAGTACTAGATAGTATTCCATTCTCAATTTATCATCCTTCTTGTTCATAGCTATCACAACATATAATTTACATCACTTTCTCATACTTTTCTTCAATTGTAATGTTGAAATGAATCTTAATGACACTCCTCTTTTCATCCTAACTAAAATAATTTTATTTCCGTCATTGTCTATAAAATAAATCTTCTTATTTTTACAATATAATATCGACTCATGAATTTCTAACTAGTCTATTCCTATTACTATATCTTAGGATCCCAAAATAGTTGAATGCAATGATACATAGGCTATGCATACACCTAGATCAATCTCAAAATCCTTAACTAAATTACCTACTTCTTGCTTAACTCTAGAATCCATCTCTACTTATTGAAATATTATGAAGTAATTTCCATCACCTTTGATTTTTAACAATGCATTATGTGAAATAAAAAAAATGTGTTTCTCTTGGATATATTAATATTGAAAAATCAATATTATTAATGTTACCTGGTATCTCCAACACAATGGATTGATGCTCATCTTAGCATTTTTTATTTAGACTACCATGGGTGACCTTGGTAAATATCATATGATCAATCCTAAGAATAAATCCCCTATGCTTCCATCTAACCTTTCTTTGCACCTATGGACACTCTTTATGAAAATGTGGTCCTCCACATGTCCAACACCCCATCTAAAGAGGTTGGGCTAGACTTCCCAACTGGGAAAAAGTACGTCTTCTCATATATTTTGTCATTGAAGTCTATTGTGTCGGTGGTTTTTGTGGTGTCCTCTTGTTATTTGTCCATCACCTATGATTACTCATCATTGGTCCCCTTTGTGCATCCTTATGTCCTATTACAAGTCTTGATGTACTGAATAACTATGATGCATGTCTTTGTCCCCTTGAATATCAAGGTTTCACTGATCTAAACTAAACACCACCCACAAAGTGAAAGGTATAAAAATACTCACCTTAGATATAAAGTTATAGTTCAATTCATAAACAAATTTGTTAACCCAAAAAATTTTTGTATTTAGATGTGGTGCATATCATAGTAGTTACATAAACCTAGCCTCATATTTAGGTACAAATATCTTGTTCTTTCATAATGATTTAAACTCATTTAGATGTATTTCAATAAATTTCTCAAGAATGTATCATTCTTTGAGACACTCCTCAAATATTTCCCATTAGATTTGAGACACATCCATCTCTAACTATGGCAATAGTGTCCTCTATTAAAGTAAAGAAATTCCCTTTGGGTAGAATATTCCCGTACATACTTTGATATAAGAGGTGTAATCCCTAAAAGAAAAATGCATTTCCATGTTTTCCAACTAGACTTTAATCACATGCCCATCAATAAAACCCTATAACTCTAGAAATTTAACTTTCTCCATCAATCTATGTACACGTTTACTTTTAGTAAGATTGTGATCCTTCATTATTCACAAAGACACCTCCCTCTTCCTTTCCAATCTATTCGTTAGTTCTTTTGACATCCTTTGGAATGAACATGTCATTGTTATCACCTCTCTAGTAGGTGCATGTCCTATTTCTTCAACATGTTCATCTTCCCTTGACAGAGAATGAAAAGGTGTAATCTATAGTAGAGGTATACATGGACCTAATCCTTTAGTTGTGCTATCCCTTTTTTCTCCTCTATCCATGTTTACCATTCATGAGAAGAAAATTTAGATTTAATTAATTTAGTTTTCATAAATAATATTATTTTAATACACAAAGTAGTAAATGGATCCAAGGCCCTAGTGCGTTGAACACAGCCCTAATACCATGTTTATTACCCCTCTTGGTGTTAACCTCTTAAGATAGTTAATTATGCAAGTTACACAATTAACATAATGCTTTGAGAGTATATTTGTGTAGGTTGCACAAGTTTTATTTTTAACAATAACTAGGTAGATTATATTGATAAAAAATACAACAAAATCTACAACATAATTTACATCATTATATTGTTCCATAGAGTTTTAAAATAGTTAATACACAATCGAGAAATATTTCTATTGTAATCCCAAAATAGATATTGACTTTTTAATTATACAAAACTACCCAGTAGATGTTATATATTCTATAATATATGCCTAATATTCTAGTAGTCCTTAAAAACATTGAAATTAGCAAAGAGAATAGCCAATAGTTATATCATCCAGACATGTGCTTTTTTTTTTAGAGTATTTTCATGATTCTCATTTCCTCATCAGGATGATGCACTTTTTCATCCTCCTTTGACTCTCCCTTGGATGAAATTATTTAGTTCAATGCCATGGACTAGTTTCTCTTGCTCAAGTTGAGTGCCAAATTTTGAAGAAGGTTACATTATACTTCCAAGACTCTCAATTGTTGCTTTAGTTTCCTTAGAGACCCCATTATTTTTGGTACGTAATTTGTAATTTGCAATTCTATTTCATGAATTTAGGAAGTGACATTAAAAAGTGAAGGAATATTGCAATGTATCTTTTAATCATGACTTATGAGGGATCTGTGGATCTCTTGTAATTCTCAAGAATTCATTCGATACTATATTTGCATAACTTATTCTATGTATATTTCACTTCCAACGATACCCTCCTTAGACTTGGTTTCCTAGGATCTAAAGGATTTTCTTCGCTTCTGTTTAGAGAACTCGTAGCACTTCCCAAAAATTAGGCCCAATTGTTGCATAATCCCTGGACTCACGAGCTAATAGAATGAACCTTGTTTGAGGTTAACATTAACCTAGATTCCATTGTCACCTTGTGATCAAGTAAAACACTAGGGTGGTGGTTCCATTGAGAAATTCCAAGAAAACAACAATATCCCAAACACCAACTAGAGTGTAATGAAATATCTTACTTGATGAGAAGAATTGCTATTCCCCCAACACAGTTCAGGTAATGTCATTATCCCACATTAAATTGGAGAGTTAAGAAGCCACTAGAGATGATCATGTGAATTTAATGAGAAATGTATGTGAAGGGGGAGCTCCTGCCCCTTATCATTATTGTTCAAATGCTTGTTGATGTGACATTGCTTGCAATCCATGTGATGGTTTATGAGGAGGAGGTTGCATGCCATGTGACAGGTTAATATGTATAAATGTGTCTTGGTACTATTCATTGATTAAGGGATGGTTTGTTGATTTAATATGCAATTAACCACAAGCTCCTCCCCTTTTAGGGTTGAACCTAAATTAGTCCACCCGTCCACTTCACTATTATTTTCTCACAAGGCATGATAATATATGACATTGAAGAAGGATCTTGACTCTTTCTTTATTTTCAAAAGTATTGAGGCTAAAGGATTGTCTCCAATTTTTAATTCACAAACCAAGCAATTTACAATAGTCTTGTAATCTCCTATTACAATCTTCGATTACACTCCACTTTCTTTTTTCGATTTTGAGTCCTTACCACAATGCATAAGATTATT
>JZKD02S2222750.1:1403476-1416820 GCA_000966675.3 Picea glauca | reverse complement strand
TAAACATTATACTTAACATATACTAATTATGGTCATGAATTTGAATATGTATTCCATACTTTAGAGGATTGGAACAACTATCCAATTATTATATCCATTTGCATATTCCATGTCATTGTCATATAGACATTTTCACATTATGACACATTACTTTCCTTAATTATTCCTATACTTGTATACATAACTTTATCCACATGATTAAAGTCATAAAATATTTAATCAAATCTTATTCAACATTATAATTAAATTTGATAAAGAATACTATCAAATCATTCCACATTAATGTCATACATACATATATAACACACACATCTTCTGCTCATTCACAGGCATTTTTCACCACCACCATGGACCCCGTAATTTTTTATGTAGCAGAGCAATATCCCCTGCTGAACAAAGAAGCCCTAATTGATAGAGATTTTGATATGTTCGACACCGAAATAACTATCTCAGCCATCTCTGTGTCTAGAGATAATTTGTTAGATAATGTAGGGAGATAGATACCCTTTCTCAAAGAAGTCCAAGCCTCCATAGCCCCTTATGTCGTCAAGGTCGCATTCCCTTTCTCAGAATTCATCGGTTGGTGCGCAGAGCAATACTCACAGGAAGAGAGATTCCTATTAAATAAATTAGGGTTGGAGGTCCTATGTAGAGTAGGTATCTCATCAATTCAATATGCCCTCAGCATACCAGAGTTCCCCTTCGCAGTGTATGAATCGTTTGAAGAGGAAAATTTAATCATGGTTTATTGGGAATGTCCCTCCGAAGTCAAAAACCTATATTTACAGACAATTGTCAAACCCGAGCATTATTTTGAGAATATGTCCCTGTTACACATTATTTTCGTCATCCCTATGACTGTTAATGATGAAAACCTATATGTTTCCTTCAGAGGCGTCAGTGGCTTGAGTTCCTGAAGAAAGAAGAGAAAAGAACTTTTCCTGAGAAAAGAAGTTGCATTCTCATTTGTAAAAACCCTATTAAAGAGGATGTTTGTAGGTTTCTATATAGGCAGGGTGCGAGAATGCCTGATTCTCGCAGGCTACACCATAGCTAGGTTGCAAGAGGTTCGCAAGTTTCTCTATAAGCAGGGTGCGAGAATGCTCATACGTGGGAAAAACGAGCATCTTCTCGATGCTTCTAGAAGGAGAAACTTCCATGGTGAGGTGGCATCCGAATGGTTTGGATCTTACTTGCTTTCATGATTTAGTGGGATCATCCTAACCTCCTCACCTTATCCTCTTCATCTTATAGAAGGAGAGGAGCTCTCATGGAGAAAGTTAGTGGTTTTTGGCTTGGAATTGTTAGCTTGGTTAGAGTGTCTTTGAGATTTTATTTGTCAAGATAGATTGTGAGTAGCTATCAGATCCATGGTCTCAGAATCCTTGGAGCAAGAAGTGTATGGGGAATGAAGGACAGTTGGAAGGTACCTTATGGCATCAATGCCATGGTTGTAATCTCTCTTTCACATCTAATATGATACAGTAATATGATTCTTTCCTATAAATCTTGTTGTGTTCTATTGTATGATTCCTTGATCACATACATAGGTTTATATTGAGTTTATGCTATTACTATCACTTTGATTGGTTGCATTCTTTTGCAGGATGATCATTGTATGAGTGTTGGAACAGAGCTAGAATGCTGATAGCGAGAGGAAGAATCATTGAAACGGTATGTCACCTATCCCTATTTAGTTAGTAAATTCAATATTTAAAACTTAAGGAAAGCGTCATGTTCTGGTATGTTTTGTTCTAGATCTAAGTGGATCTAGGGAGATCTGTTAGTGTCCACACCTACCGATTTATCCAATAACAAAATTGGCGACTCCACTAGGGAACAGATTGTTTCCTAGTTAGTCTAGTTTCCCTTGCTTTGATTGCTTGATTTATGGTCTCTAAGTCTGTGGGAGATCCATCTAGACTCTCTGGACCTGAAAGTTCACCCAAAAACTTTCTCCTTTTTCCAAATTTTTCTTGATTACAAACCTTCTTGCACTGTACCTCTCTATGGCCTACAAGAATCATTGATGTTCACACCCTACTGTTTAGTTCAGTGCGACCTTATCGCACCCTGCCTGTATCTAGACTACAAGAATCCCTAATTCTCGCACTGTACCCCACTACCAGGCTGTGAACTCATTTGTAAAAGTTTTAGATTAGGTCTTCCTGTCTTTTTGATGCCCATTTTTGCTTTGATCAGCTGGATTGAACTTTTGGAGCCTATATTGATCTGTTTATAGTTTGCTTGACATTTTTTGATTTTCTTTTAGCCATATTTGCTTTGTTTGTTTTTGAAGGATTAGTCTCTTGCTTTGAGTGTCTTTCAATTACAAAGCATGTGTTTTCTTTAGAATTGTTTAGGTAAAGATCAGATTTCTTCTAAACAATTCGCTTTAAAAGAAAACTTTTAGTTTGGGTTTCTTTGTTTCAAGAAAGTTCATTATTTCTTTTAGTGAAATTTTTTAAACAAAAAGATTTAATTTCTTGCTTTATATTAGATTGGGGGCATCCTTGCATTTGAAGTAGAGAAATTGCATGATTCTTGGCATTTTTTGGTCATTGGTGTAAAGTACCTTTTTCTCATTTCTTGAGAATCTTGATATTGATGAGTTTAATATATTTTGGGACATCGTGCATATGGGAATGATAAATGTTTTCTCCTTCTTGTATCATATCTTTCATCGAAATGAAAAGATTTCATCTTCATCTCTTTGCATAACTTTCGAGTCGGTCAAAACACCATATTGTCCACGCCATTTTCCTTTTGAGTAACAATAGCCTTAAAATAAAGCGCTTATAAAAATTTATTAGATGTTTTTATATTTTCTGGTAGCAAACCTACATTAGATTAGTTGTAGGGCTATGGAATAGGTGTGAAAGATAACATTCCAAAGCTGCAAACAAACATAGTATCTTGTGATAGGGAGAGTTAAATCCACTTATTACATTTTGTCCTCGGAAGCCCTTCTAACACAAGGGTCAATCACGAGGTCACATTGAGACTGGCAAAGTTACTCACCCTGCTTTGTCGGTCTTGGTGTAGAGATTGTGCGTATTATGGGGGTCGCTTGAAGGTATATCCACAATGATGAGTGTAAGCCTTTCAAGTTGATTTTGGGCTAGATACCCTGCCCTTGTGCATAGATCGAATTGTCGATTGTTTCCCCAGGCATCACTATAGTGATTGGTAACCTTAGTGGCCTATCTCTTTAGGGTCTTTACACAAGGTGACTGTGAAGGGGCAAGTCTTCACAGTACCTGGAATCAATATTGGCCAAACTCACTCGGGATCCTTGGAGGGTATACCCATGATTATGTGTGGAAGCTTACACTAGGGTGTAAGTCTGTTAAGCAGGTCGTCAACGTAACTTTTCCATCCGCTCTATCTCAGCCCCTTCTTACTTTTTTCTTGCGATGTTGGATTTCATCACCAACTAGTGAGCTCATTGCGAGAAGGCTTTGTTTGCTTTCTTGCTTACTATATTTTTAGCGTGTGCTATTTTTTCTCCCTAGTGAACTCTAGATTGGATTTTTGTTTTTAATGGCGTTAGTTCCTGAAATGAATAATGAAGGAACCTCTACTCCAGGGGAACCTTTTGTTTTTCCTTCTTACAGAAACATTGGTCGTCCTCACATCGCTACTTTGAGCCATCCAAGTCTCACAATTGGATTACCAGTATGGTTGTTTTCTACTCAGGTAATCTCAAATGCAGTAAGTGCTTCAGTCGTAATCACTTCCCCCCAAGAACATCAACCTTGTGTTGATCCTTCACCGTATTCACCAATAAGATCTTCTTTTCCTTCTTCACTTGTAAGGTCTTCTTCCATTTCATCTTCTTCGCTGAGTGAAAGATATCAAGCTAGTAACTTGGTGTATAAGAAGAAGAAGAAACAAAATAATAAGAAGAAGAAAAATAAGCAAGGATCCAAACCTCCAACCACTGTCAAACAACCAGTTACTGTTAATCGTGTTGGGAGTGTTGATGATGTCAAGATCATCCAAACAACTTGTAAGCCCAAGTACCCTTGTAGGCTTTGTAAGGGTAGCCATCTTCTTAAGGATTTATTTGGTCTACCCAAGGTTATAGAAGTATGGTCTACACACTCTGACCAACCCATGTCGTCAGGCTCTGAACAACATGTCGATGACCTCCCGTCAACTAGTCACGATACGGTTGGGAAGAAGAAAAGTAGAGTCAAGTTCCTATGTATGTTATGCAAAGGGAGTCATCTAACTCACCTTTTCGCTCATATGGATGAAGCCTCAAAATTCTTGGAAGACATGCCTGTTTCACAGACTCAACTTCCAGCCACTTATCACAAGCTTACTCTTGAACCCCCTATAGTTGATGGAATGATCACTCCGGTCCCTTCACTGGTCAATCCGGTTTATCATGTCGTCAAACTGGTCACATCCTTAGTTAAACCAATTGAAAAAATGGTTGATCTGATAACATCCTTGGTCAATCTCACTCTCTCGTTAGAGAGTGAAACCCAAGTGGTCGATTCGTTTCCACCTGTCAACCCCGTTATCCCCTTGGAGAATGCAACCCAAGTGGTCGATCTGATATCTTCATCGGTCGATCTTACTCTCCCGCTCGAGAGTAAACCTGATACTGCCCACATTGTTCTCATTGATACAGACTCTGCCATGTCGGGGGGTATTCCTCCTTCTCCCGTGAAACCCCCTCCAAGTAATGAGGCCATGCTTTTTAATTGGGGTGTGCTAACTGGACCTCGTCTTCCCTCTCACATTCCTTTCCAGATTATAGTACAGGTTTATGGTCAAGACGTTCCTCAGACGTTGATAGATGAAGGTTCTTCTATTAGTATTTTTCCCTCCATTACTTGGCAAGCTTTGGGTTATCCTCCACTTGCGCCAGTTACACAAAATCTGTGAGATTTTAACAAAAGAACTAGTCAACCTTTAGGGACCCTTCCTTAATTTCCTATAACTTTGGGAGGGAAAAATATCTTTATTGATGTCATGGTAGTCCAAGACCCCTTGGATTTCGTTGTACTCCTTGGGTGAGATTATGTCTATGCCATGAAAGCTGTTGTGTCTACTCTTTTTCATGTGATATCTTTCCCTCATGATGGACGAGTTGTGATTGTTGATCAACTTTCATTTGTTGATCTCGCCTGGATTTCCTCCTTGATTGGTTCTTATATGCAGACGATATCACCCCCACCACAGGTCATTTATGTGGCATTGTCGCCCATGGATTCCACTTCTGATGAATTAGATCTAGTACTTGACATGGTGATCTCTTCGATAGGGTTGTTAGAGCCTGATCTTTCTACTCCTATCTCGACCCTCGACATGGTGTCCTTCCAGAGTGTGTTTCTTCCTTCCAGTGAAGACCTCTTGGAAGCCATTATTGAGTTTTTTTCCTTGACATGGTGTCCTTCTGGAGCATTTTCCTCTTGGAATCCATGATCAAGAAGACTCCAAGGATAGTTTTTGCATCTTTGAGGCAACCTCGTTAAAAAATGAAACATAGGTCTTTGAGCATGATTTTTTGATTTCAAGCTCGTTAAAAAATGAAACCAGTTATGAGGATAGTTTTTGCATCTCTGTGGCAACCTCGTTAAAAAATAAAATAGAGGTTATGAGTATAGTTCTTTTTTTTGTGTCAAGCTCACTCAAAAATGAAACAGTGGTCTGGGGATTATACCTAGATTCATGAGCATAGTTCTTCTCATGTGTCAAGATCATTAAAAAATGAAACAACTTCCCCCTCTCCATTTGGGTCAAGTCCTACGTATAGTATTTAAAAGCTTCATTTCATTCTCCTTTGCAGTTGGATGAAACAAAGCTTAGGGGGAAATACTTTCAGCCTCTGGACTTCATGCTAAAGTAGAGCCGCTAGTTTCTTAAGATGGGGGCTAAGTACCAACCATCCCTATGTAATGTGTTGGGAAGTCCAAGCATAGTTTTCTATGGTTCAAGCTTGTTTAAAAATGAAACCACGTACCTCAAGCATAGTTTTCCGCTGGTTCAAGATTGTGTAAAGATGAAACTAGGTCCAAGCATATTTTTGTTTAGTTTTAATCTTGTGTAAAAATAAAATCTATCTCAAGCATAGTTTCCTCTGGTTCAAGCTTGTGTAAAAATGAAACTGGGTCCAAGCATACTTTTGGCTAGTTTTAAAGCTTGCATAAAAATGAAAACAATCTCGAGCTTAGTCTTTGTTATTTCTCATGCTCGTAAATACATGAGAATAAGTTACCGAACTTAGTATTTGTCGTAAATCAATGAGAATGTAACCAAGTATACTTTTATCAATTTTTTGGACTCATAAAGGTTATATGAAAAAGGAACCCCCTGGAGTTCCCTTTAAGCTCTTTTTAGACTCTCTAAACATGAAAAGATTGTTGAGTGACCTTATTCTTTTCACGCTCGTTAAAGTATTTCAAGAAAATGTTTGTTGAGTGATAGTTTATCTCTTTTCTGGTCTTATCATACTACGTTATGAAAAATGAATTGGGAGAGTTCTCTTTAAGTGTTTTTCAGACTCTCAAAACATGAAAAACCCTTGAGTTTTCTATCTTTGGACTCGTTAAACAAACATCAAAAGGACCATATGGAACCGAACCACTCCTTCTTAGGGTTTTTTAAACATACTCCAAGGGACTTGTCTGAAGGATGAGCTTAAATTGACAAGCATATGTTATCCTCTTCAAGATTGCATAAAAATAAAGAGGTACTCGCTAGAAATGGTGGGCGAAAAAATTGGGAAAGAAATCTGTCTAAACCTATATTCCATGGAAGAGTCTCTTTTGAACATGACACCCTTTCACTCACCTTGTGTCTAGGTTGGAAATTTCGCTTGTCTCTTGATCATACTCCTTTATAAGATTACAAATTGGTCTATGATCTCTGTTGTTGAGTCAGTATTTTCCAAGACAGTTGTCGTGTCGTCAATATGTTCAAAAAGATGTTCATCCCAAAAAGCCTTCTATTGCATCGTCCATTTCTGCAGTCCTTAAAGCCTTCTATTACGTCGGCCATCCTTGAGTCAGTCTTGAATCACTTTTTACTATGATCTACATCAAATCTTGTTACTTGTTTTGTGTCATTGATGGGGGATACATTAAGGCCCTCCTATGATGAGTCTTTTCCTGTCGACTTCAACTCATTATCCAGGAATTAGACTTAGAAACCAATTGGTACCTTGGAACCTGCATGCCTCAATGGTAGGTTTCCTTGCTTTCGACAGTGGTTTTTCATTATTGACCCCTGATGGGAAGATTCCACCGAGTTTTCGACTTCAACTCATTAATTCACATTCATTGGATTGTACTAGTGTACCTTGGGAGTCATTGACATTCATGGTGATTTCCCTCGCACTTATTAATGGTATACACTAATGAACGGTAATCAAGTGGTTTCTACCATGTTCGACTTCGACACATGTATTCACATGGTTAGATTCATACTATAGAGTGGTGAAGATGAAGACCCTAGATCTTTTCTGACAGATTCAGATTGCGTTGGAGTATATTCATTTTGTACTGTTGCATAGATCCACATTGTATGTCTCATGGCTATGTTCAAATTTGAGTTTTTAACACATAGATCCACAGTGTATTTTTGGTGGCTATGTTCATATTTGATTCGTAATGGCATGGATCCATGGTGTATGTTTGGTGGCCATGACCTGTCTTACTTGACATGGATCTTCGCATGTCATAATTTATTCTCTAATTCATTTGTATTCTAAGTATGGGAGTGCCTACCTCAGTGATGATATTTTATTGTATTGTATTTCCTTGTTTGTTGGCAGGTTTCCGACCGACTGTTCATTGTTCCCTACACACACTCGACAAAGTATTTCAACTATCACTCTGTTCTAACTTCATACTTTGGGGGGATCTCTGTTACACATTATTTTCATCATCCCTATGACCGTTAATGATGTAAACCTATATGTTGCCTTCAGAGGGGTTAGTGGCCTGAGTTCCTAAAGAAAGAAGAGAGAAGAACTTTTCCTGAGAAAAGAAGTTGCATTCTCCTTTGTAAAAACCCTATTAAAGAGGATGTTCACAAGTTTCTATATAGGCAGGGTGTGAGAATTCCTGATTCTCATAGGTTGCACCATAGCTGGGTTGCGAGAGGTTCACAGGTCGCTCTATAAGCAAGGTGTGAGAATTCTCATACGTGGGAAAAACAAGCATCTTCTCAATGCTTCTAGAAGGAGAAACTTCCATGGTGAGGTGGCATCCGAATGGTTTGGATCTTACTCGCTTTCATGATTTAGTAAGATCATCATAACCTCCTCACCTTATCCTATTTAGCTTATGAAAGGAGTGGAGCGCTCATGGAGAAAGTTAGTGGTTTTTGGCTTGGGATTGTTAGCTTGGTTAGAGTGGATTTGAGATTTGCTTTGTCAAGATAGATTGTGAGTAGCTACCAGATCCATGGTCTCAGAATCCTTGGAGAAAGAAGTGTGTGGGGAACGAAGGAATGTTGGAAGGGACCTTACGACATCAAGGCCATGGTTGTAATCTCTCTTTCACATCTAATATGATACAGTAATATGATTCTTTCCTATAAATCTTGTTGTGTTTTATTGTATGATTCCTTGATCACATACATAGGTTTATATTGAGTTTATGCTATTACTATCACTTTGGTTGGTTGCATTATTTTGTAGGATCATCATTGTATGAGTGTTGGAACAGAGCTAGGATGGCGATAGTGAGAGGAAGCGACATTTAAACGGTATGTCACCTATCCCTCTTTAGTTAGTAAATTCAATATTTAAACCTTAAGGAAAGCGTCATGTTCTAGTGTGTTTTGTTCTAGATCTAAGTGGATCTAGGGAGATCTATTAGTGTCTGCACCTACCGATTTATCCGATAATAGTCCCTGCCAATGATTGTAAATGTCATGGTTATTGAAATCCAATGGGTTTGTTCCATATTGAGTCATATTTTAGGTCTGGATAACGGAAAATATGTTGTCAAGGTCATGTTATGTAATGTCCCTTTCCAAATAGGATCTCCAGAGAGGAGGCTTAATGGTCTAAACTGCCCCGTTAGACTATAGCTAGGGAAAAAGAGGGGTGAACAGGGTTACTAGAGGTCACTCCAGTCACAGGTGTTATATTCGGAAAGTGACATTGAGCTAAAAAGGGTTAAAAGCACTTTTAAGTTATTATGAGATAAAAATAGAAGTCAAAAGTGATTTAGGGTTTTGGAAGTCAATAGTGAATTAGGGTTTCAGCATGATTTAGGGTTTTGGAAAGCTATAACGGAAGGGTTAGCAACCTAATTTATCATTATGCAGATTATGACTTGTCATTGAGGAGAAGAGGTGCATCTCAGGAGAGATAGTTCAATGTATTCCAGGAGGAAGACACTAGTTGGTTGATTTCAGTGTTGAAAGACACACCCTAGTCATCGGGAAGATCATCCAGGTCTTCCATCATTCTTCATTGATTCCATAGTGCTCCCATATTCTGGGTATTATCTTTTAGTTGCTTATTTATATTTCGGCTAAAGATCATTTTGTCTTTTGATCTAGCCGAGTGTTGTTATTTTATTCAGCTGCAGTTGTTTATTTGTATTCCAGCTAAGATCCTTTGTTTATTGACCTAGTCGAGTATTGTCAGTTTATTTAGCCGCATTCATCCATTTTGCAATCCACAGAGATATCATAATACAAACTTTGCAGTCCTTTGTTGTGTTTATTATTTGTATGATCATTTATATGTTGTAAACCCTTGATCCTACACACACATTAGTAGTGTTTCCTAGACTAGCCAAGTCAGGAACATTACAGTGGTATCAGAGCTTTAGTCCCGTCAGCCTGTGACTAAAGACAATGAGTGCAATAGAAGACCTAGAGGGCCGTGAACACGTAGGTGGCGAATATGTCACTTACAACAGGCATCAAGAAAGAAGGCATAGACCTAATTTCCCCCCTTTTCCTCCTAGCTCAGAGGAAGAGGAAGAGGCACACAGAGAAGCAAAAAGAAGGGCAGAGCATGAGGGTGAGTTTAAGGCAGAGAGGATTCTAGGAGATAGATATGAGAAACCAGAGGGCAGTGATAAGGCCCCCGTAGATCCAGAGGAAGCTTTCATGCAGGTTATCAATGATATGTTAGCTATTCAATGGACCATGTCTCAGTCCTTGGAATAGGTGGTTGATAGATCGGCTAGAGTGGGCACCCCAGATACACAAGTCCCGCATGCAGCACAGGGGAAGTCAGGAGAAGGAAATAGACCCTAGTCACACTCTCACACATACACCTCTGGGAGTAGGATTCCCAGACCCTTGTTTCCTAGTTTCCAAAGGGCACCCCCATTAGCATCACCACCACCGATATCATAGAGGCCACCCACTCATGCCAATGACATTGCAGAGTATAGGAGGGAGTACGCAACATTGGGACATAACTTCCATCAAGACATGACCTTAGTCAAGTACTATGGACTCAGACTTAGGAATCACCCCGGAGAGCTACAGAGGGAAGGACCACAACAGCAGCAGGGGCATAACCTCGATTTCATCCGAAAAGTTGGGAAACTCACCATCCCTTCTTTTGATGGATCATCCAGATACACCGCTAGAGCTTGGGTACAGAAGCTAGAAACGTATTACAAGCTCAACCAGATGACTGAGACAGAGGCCATCAATTTCACGACCTTACACTTGGAGGGTGAGGCACACGACTAGTGGTATCATGGACTAGTGACATTGGGTCACAGTCGCATCACCTCTTATAAGGAGTTTACAGATAGGCTCATTGACACGTTTGATAGGAAGGATCCTGAGATACACTTCAAGGATCTAGCCCAATTGAGACAAACTGGCACAACAAAGGCGTTCATCACAAAGTTTCAGCAGGTAGCCATGGGAGTGACAGATATATCAGAGCCCTGGTTGATCATGCTATTCATAGAAGGATGCATAGATCCTTTAAGAGGATGGGTGGAGGCATACAGGCCTCCCACTTTGTAGGATGCCATCCTTCGCAATCGAGATCTGGTGGAATCAGTGCCAAAGACTAAAAATTTCTCTAAACCATTTGTGCCCCAGAGGGATTGAGACAGGAAGCCATTCCAGAGAGAATGGAAGGGCAAGGAGAATTTGGATGATGAGACTAGGAGAGAGCTTATGAGGAAGAATATTTTCTTCAGGTGCAGATATCCTTGGGTCCCAGGCCACAGGTGCATGGGCAAGGGAGAGATTCATTATATTGAGGTAGCAGCAAAGAACATGGATAGTGAGGAGGAGGAGTAGGATAGTGGATCCACTAGTTCAGAGGAGGAGTCAACACCAGTAGAGGCGAAACTTCCCCGTAGACCACTGACACCAGCAGAAGCCCATCCTGCATGTTACAGATTATTTTTGTCATCCCTATGATCGTTAATGATGTAAACCTATCTGTTGCCTTCAGAGGGGTCACAGTGGCCTGAGTTCCTAAAGAGAGAAGGGAGAAGAACTTTTCCTGTGAAAAGAAGTTGCATTTTCCTATGTAAAAACCTTATAAAAAGGGATGTTCGCAGGTTTTTCTATAGGCAGGGTGCGAGAATGACCAATTCTCGCAGGTTGCACTATAGCCAGGGTGCGAACAGTTCACAAGTTGCACTATAGCTAGGGTGCAATAATGCCAGCACGTGGGAAAAACGAGTGTTTTCTCGAATCTTCTAGAAGGAGAAACTTCCATGGTGAGGTGGCATCCGAATGGTTTGGATCTTACTTGCTTTTATGATTTAGTGGGATCATCCTAACCTCCTCACCTTATCCTCTTCAACTTATAGAAGGAGAGGAGCTCTCATGGAGAAGGGGTTCTTTGGCTTGGAATTATTAGCTTGCTTAGAGTGGCTTTGAGATTTTCTTTGTCAAGATAGATTGTGAGTAGCTATCAGATCTATGGTTTCAGAATCTTTGGAGCAAGAAGTGTGTGGGGAATGAAGGAATGTAGGAAGGGACCTTGCGACATCAAGGCGATGGTTGTAAGTTTCTCTTTCAATTAATATGATACAGTAATATGTTTTTTTCCCATAAAGTTAGATCTACTTTATTACATAACTCCTTGATCAGATGTATAGATTAGCTATTGGATATATTATTTGCTTTCACTTTGGTTGGTTTGTGCTGTTTTGATCTTGACCGCACAAGAGCGCTGGAGCGAAGCAAGGAACAATAGAGACCAAGGAAGCGATTACAAGGTACATATCTTATTCTCACTTCCGATTTAATTCAATAGTTAGATCTAGGGAAAGCGGTATATTCTATCCTGTTTTGTTCTAGATCCAGGTGGATCTAGAGAGATCGGTTTGTGTCCGCACTCACGGATTTATCCTGAAACAAAATTGGCGACTCCACTAGGGAAAGGATTGTTTCCTAGTTAGTCTAGTTTCCCTTGCTTTGATTGCTTGTTTTCTGGTCTCTCAGTCTGTGGAAGATCCATCATGACTCTCTGGTTTTGAAAGTTCACTCAAAAGTTTTGTCCTTTTTCAAAATTTTGTGTTTACAGACATTCTCGCACTGCACCCATTAGTAACCTACGAGAATCACTTGAGTTCGCACCTTGGTGTTCAGTCCAGTGTGAACACCTCGCAGTCAACCTATGTCCATCCTACGAGAATTCTTGATTCTCGCACTGTAATACACTGCTAGCCTGCGAACTCACTTGTGAAAATTTTGGATTAAGTTTTTTGATGCCTAGTTTTTCTTTGATCAGCTGGATTGAACTTTTGGAGCCTATATTGATCTGTTTATAGTCTGCTTGAAATCTTTTGAGTTTCTCTTAGCCATCTTTTCTTTGTTTGGTTTTGAAGGATTAGTCTCTTTCTTTGAGTGTCTTTCAATTACAAAGTGTGTGTTTTCTTTAGAACTGTTTAGGGAAAGATCAGATTTCTTCTGAATAGTTCACTTTAAAAGAAAAAATTTAGTTTGGGTTTCTTTGTTTTAAGAAAGTTCATTATTGATTTTAGTGAAATTTTTGAAACAAAACGATATAATTTCTTGTTTTATACTAGATTGGGGGCATCCTTGCATTTGAAGTAGCGAAATTGCCTGATTGATATTGATGAGTTTAATATATTTTGGGACATCATGCATATGGGAATGATAAATGTTTTCTCCTTCTCGTAGCATAGATTTCATCGAAATGAAACGATTTCATCTTAATATCATTGCATAATTTTTCGAGTCAGTCAAAACACCATATTGTCCACGCCATCTTCCTTTTGAGCAAAAATAGCCATAAAATAAAGCGCTTATAAAAATTGATTAGACATTTTTATCTTTTCTGATAGAAAACCTACATTAGATTAGTTGTAGGGCTTTGGAATAGGTGTGAAAGATAACTTTCCAAAGCTG
>JZKD02S2222750.1:1369782-1397990 GCA_000966675.3 Picea glauca | reverse complement strand
ATTTTATGTGGTTGACCTATCGGACACAGATGTGGTGTTAGGAGTTCAGTGGATGATTACCTTGGGAAAAATCACTACCAACTACCAAACCTTGGAAATGAGATTCAGAGATTAGGATGGGAAGAAGGTTGTTCTAAGAGGTATGTCGACAGGAGCACCCAGGATAGTTTCAGCCAAGAGGATGGAGAGGATATTTATACATGGGGAGGTAGCATATGTCACAGAATGCTTGATCTCTACTCAGAAGGATTCAGAAGGTCGACAACAATACCACACAGAGATCAAGAATTTATTGGGATGACATCAGCAGGTCTTTGAGGCAATTCCACCAAGGAGACCACCTGACAGGGGGTTTGATCACACCATTGAGTTGGAGGAGGGGGCCAAACCTATGATCACCCCCTCCTATCATCATCCTAGGAGGTTTAAGGATGAGATAGAGACAACAATCAAGGAATTGTTGGCGATGGGAAACATCAAACCGAGCAGCAGCCAATTTGCTTCTTCAATTGTCTTAGTTCTGAAGAAGGATGGCACCATGAGGATGTGCATTTATTACTGAGCCTTGAACAAGAAAACCATCAAGAACCGGTACCCTATCCCATGCATTGACGAGTTGATGGATGAACTACATGGGGAAGTTTTCTTTTCAAAAATTGATCTACACTCTGGATATCATCAGATCAGCATCCGAGAGTAGGACATAGAGAAGACGACATTTTGATGTCATTTTGGACACTTCGAGTTCCTGGTTATGCCATTTGGGCTAACCAATACACCCGCTACATTCCAGTCTTACATGAACCATATATTCAAGGATCAGTTAAGGAAATCAGTCTTTATTTTCTTTGACGACATCTTGATCTATAGCTGGTCATGGCAAGAGCATATGAGGCACCTAGATGAGGTATTGAGCATCATGGAGGTAGAGTCATTATATGCCAAAGAGTCCAAGTGCGAGTTTGGTATGACAGAGCTGCTTTACTTAGGCCACATCATCAGTGCACAGGGGGTACAAGTGCACCAAGATAATATCAGGGCCATTATGGATTGGTCGATGCCCAAGAACGTGACAGAATTGAGGAGCTTCCTTAGGCTGTGCAGCTATTATAGGCGGTTCGTTTGGGGTTTTTCTCAGCTTGGAGCACCACTGACAGATCTTACCAAGCATGGGGCCTTCATATGGACTGAGAAATCATAGGAAGCCTTTGATCACATGAAGGAAGTCATGGGCACTTGTCCAGTGTTGGCACTACCAGTCTTCACCTTGCCATTTGTACTAGAGTGTGACGCATCCGACAAAGGGATCGGTGCAGTTTTGATGCAGGGAGGACACCCCATTGTATTAGAGAGCCAGAAGCTTATTCAACCTGAGAGTTTTTACTCCATTTATGACAATAAAATGTTGGCAATCATGCATGCCTTGACCAAGTTCAAACAATATTTGGTGGGCAACAAATTCATGGTCAAGACCGATCACAACAGTTTGAAGTATTTTCTTGAGCAGAAGGACCTTAGTGAGCACCAAAATAAATGGGTGACAAAGGTATAAGCATTAAACTTTGACATAGAGTATGTCAAGGGGAAAAAGAACATTGTGGTTGATGCACTATCGAGGAGACCTATGACATGTTCTTTGATGGAGATTTCAGCATATTGGAAATCCCACTTGTTAGTGGAATATTCCAAAAACAAGTTCTCTTGTGAGGTGATGGATGGGTAGATACATGATGACCGATATAGGGTCATTGACAATGTCATATTTTACAAGGATAGAGTCTACTTGGTGCCAGATTCAGGGCTTAAGAAGAAGATCCTCACTGCAGTTCATGATTCACCTCTAGCAGGCCATCAGGGGGTTTTCAAAACCTACAGACAGATCAAAGAGAGGTTCTCCTAGAAGGGCCTCAAACAAGACATTATGAGACACGTCAATGAGTGTGTGACTTGCCAATAGAACAAGTCAGAGCATGCTCTTCCAGCAGGGCTACTTCAAACACTCCCCATTCCAGAGCAGAAATCGGAGAGTATATCTATGGACTTCATCATAGGTCCACCCAAGGTCCAGGGTAAGGACTGTATCTATGTAGTAGTCAATAGATTGACCAAGTTTTCTCACTTCTATGCCATATCGACAGAGTATAGCGCAGTTTAGGTAGCCGACCTTTTCGTCAAGGAGGTATTCAAACTTCATGGGTTTCCAAAGAACGTCGTTAGTGACAGTGACAGTCAGTTCATAGGGACATTTTAGAGAGAGTTGTTTTGGTTGGTGAGGATAGAGTTGACACCTAGCACCAGCTATCACCCTCAGATAGATGGGCAGACCGAGATTGTCAACAAGTGGGTTGAAGGGTATTTGAGGAAATATGTAGGAGGAAAACAGAGAATGTGGGTAAAGTGGTTACATTTTGGAGAACATTGCTACAACACCACCTTCCACATGTCCATTGGTATGACCTCCTTTTAAGCATTGTACGGATATGATTCTCCCACTTTGGTAGACTTGGTTTTTGAGGAGAGAGGATCTCCCAAGGCTAAGGATTGGATCATAGAGAGTTAGGAGATTCTCAAGTTGTTGAAAGAGAACCTACAGACGGTGCAAAACCGACAAAAGATAAGTGCGGATAGGCATAGGATAGAGCACATATTTGAGGTTGGAGATTTAGTTTTCTTGAGACGCCAACCCTATAGACAGTCATATTTGAAGAAGAGTGGGGCCAAGAAGCTCAAGCCCAGATTTTATGGTCCTTACAGGATCATCCATCAAGTAGGCGAGGTTGCTTACGAGCTAGAGATTCTAGAGGGGAGCAAGATTCATAACATGTTCCACGTGTCTTGCCTAAAAAAGGCAGTGGGACAATTCATTAGCACATCAGAGGAGCTTCCCCCGTTGGATGAGGAGGGACAGTTGGAGTTAGTTTTGGAGGAGGTTTTGGAGTTCCAGGAGTGAAAACTGAGGAGCAGGGTCACCAGAGAGTGTTTGATCAGATGGAGAGGGCTTTCAGTAGAGGACGCTACTTGGGAGAGCAAGTAGGTGTTGCAGCAACTTGGATTGGTATTGCTTGAGGACAAGCAATTTCGGGAAGGGAGGACTGTAATGTCTCTTTCCAAATAGGAGCTCTAGAGCAGAGGCTTAATGGTCTAAACTACCCCGTTAGACTATAGCTAGGGCCAAAGAGGGGTAAACAGGGTTACTAGAGGTCACTCCAGTCACAGATGTTATATTTGGAAAGTGATACTGAGCTAAAAAGGGTTAAAAGCGCTTTTAAGTCATTATGAGCTAAAAATAGAATAGAAGTCAACAGTGAATTAGGGTTTCAGTAGTGATTTAGGTTTTTGGAAGTCAACAATGAATTAGGGTTTCAACATGATTTAGGGTTTTGGAAAGCTATAAAGGAAGCGTCAATGACCTAATTCATCATTATGCAGATTATGACTTGTCATTGAGGAGAAGAGGTGCATCTCAGGAGAGATAGTTCAGTGTATTCTAGGAGGAGGACACCAGTTGGTTGATTTCGGTGTTGAAAGACACACCCTAGTCACCGGGAAGATCATCTAGGTCTTCCATCATTCTTCATTGATTCCATTGTGCTCCCATATTCTGGGAATTATATTTTAGTTGCTTATTTGTATTCTGGCTAAAGATCCTTTTGTCTTTTGATCTAGCCGAGTATTGTTATTTTATTCAATAGTATTTTCTTATTTGTATTCCGGCTAAGATCCTTTGTCTGTTGATCTAGTCAAGTATTGTCAGTTTATTCAGTCACATTTGTCCATTTTGTAATCCATAGAGATATCATAATACAAACTTTGCAGTCCTTTGTCGCGTTTATTATTTGTATGATCATTTATATGTTGTAAGCCCTTGATCCTACACACACATTAGCAGTGATTCCTAGACTAGCCAAGTCAGGAACATTACATGTTAGATTTTATGTTAGCATTTTTTCAGTCAGAGTCTAGTTAGTCGGTTTGCATCGGCTTTGATGAATTCATAGCTGATAATGTACACAGACAACTAGTGAATTTCCATTCACTAAGGAACTTCAGGTATTACACATACTTGTTGAATATGTTCCTAGAGACAAACAAAAAAGAGTTCCCTAAAGAAGCATTCGTCTCAACTGAATGCAAAAGAATCACAATGCTCATTTTCATAAATAAGATCATGTCCAGAGTTTACAACCTGATCTTCAACACTAACCTGCTAAGATTCTTGGAAGACATGAAAAGTTATTTGTAGCCAAATCCAGAAAACAGAGTGGGATATTGGGTGTTGTTCATGCATTCTACAATAATTTGGATATATGGTTGTCAAGAGGCCCCTTACCTTCTGCCTATTTTTCTAACACCCAAAGTTATTTCCCTGGAGTTCATGAGGCAAATAATCATCTCAGAGACATAACATTTCCTGAAAATGCACAAGGTATCCAACCTGAAATTTCCTTTCATCATAGGACCCTTTGTTGTGAAGACTAGATCGTTCTTATCTCATATCCATGCCAAACTCAAGGAGTTTGGATTTTCATAGCTAAAAGGGAGAAGATATGATCCACATCAGGTCATATCTAAAATAATATTGTTGAGCAAACAAGCCCCTTATGAACATGAGTATGTTGAAGGTTTTGACAAATTAGCAAATTTACAAACCTAAGTTGACATCGAAGTCATCTTGCGGCCTACTCAAACACAACAAGTAAAGCCAAACCTACAACAAACTTAGATAGAATAGACCTCTCAGAATCTTATACTCCAAGTACCCAAAGTAAGTGTCTACACCAAGAGAAGCAATTCAGAGGCCCTAGGCACCAATAGTCAGGAGATTGCTCCCAAGAAAATAAAAATCACACAGTCCCCATGGATAGTATATCTAGAGGAAGAAGAGCCTAAAGAGGAGGTAAGTATGGATATGGTGGAGAGTGGAACCAACAAGGAAGAAGCTGGTAAAAGAAGTATGCCACGAAGTTAAAGCAACTCAAGAGCTTTCAGCAGCAAAAAACACATTTTTGATAAAGCACCTAGAGCTGTCTATCAATCTAAGGAAGATATAGCAAAGCAATATGATTTGAAAGGAAGCTTGGCCATGAGTGAAATAAGAGAGTTGATACCTGAGGTAGAAAGGATTTCTCATCATAAGTCTTCTCTGTTCTCAGTCAGGGATATAGAGAAGAAGACACTCAACATAGTAGTTGCAGGTGAGGATAAAGTGTCTGAGATTAAGCTGCATTATGAAAACATTAGTGCCCCAGAAAAGGTGAAATTCCACAGAAACAACAGTGACATGTTGTGTTCGAACTACCTGGGTCTGAGCTTGAAGATTTCAAAGTTGAAAAATCGTGCACTTAAGTTGGAGGGATAGTTGAGACAAGAGAAAGTATCCAGAAGAGCTTGGAAGGTCAAGTCAAGAGATTAGAATCTGAAGGCCCTTGGGGAGTAAAAACTTACTTAGAAGAGAAATACAATGTGATGCAAATCTTGAAGAAAAAACTAAAGATGTTTTCCATCGAGCATCCACAAAAAACATAGTTGGTTACTCTGGAGCAAGAGAAAGAGACATTTCAACAGGAAGCATTGAATTACAAGGCCAAAGTATAGCAGCTGCAGAAATAAAAGGTAAATTGGTCACAAGGATAGATAGAAGTATCAAACATGGTTGTAGCTATACCTTGTACTACAGAAACTGGGCCAAGCGCTAAAGGACTTGTCTAGGCTATGTCACAAGTTAGCTTGAAGGAAGGAGAAATCAAGAGCCTTAAGGGAGATATAGAAAAGCTGCAACAAGAAATGAGAATAAAGGATGAGAAGATGGCCCAGTTCAAGAAAGAGAATCAAGCTTTGCAGGAAAGAGTAGACAAGTTGAAGAAAAGGTTGAAAGGAAAAGGACTGTTGCAGGGAGCCAAACACGTCATCTGGGATTCCATTGTTGTTGAAGCTACTAAGTTTAGGGCATACCTAAATTTCATAAACAAAAAATATAGCATTCCCATCACATCCAAGAGAAAGTGCACTGTTGTGAATGAGACACTGGCAAAACAACCCTCATAGTGGGCACAAAATGCTATAAATATGTTGAATTCCATCTGCACCTCTATAATTCGAACCATTGGGGTAAAAGATAGGACGACATTGATTAATTGGGCCAAGAGGATCATTTCCAAGCATAACTTTCTTAAATCAGTCCAGACCAAGGCCATGCAGATGGAGCAGAGTACACATGAGTTCAAAGATCTATTTGAAGAGATTTTCATCAAATGCCTCCCACCATTTTGGGATGGCAAAGGAAAATTGTATGATCGGGAAGAATACAACTCTCTTCTTGCCCAATGCAGAATGGATCACTCCAAGTTTGAAAGCCTAGAGGAAAACTTGAAAGGGAAAAACCTGGTGGAGGATTTGACCATAGATTTTGAGATCTTGAATCAGTTCAAGACAGTGAATATTGCACTACCAACCATGACTTATGCCTCTTTCATTGACCTGGACATATTAATCAAGGAAATGATGGATTATAAGATCCCTTTTGACTTGCAGTCGAAGGAGATAATGTGGTTGGGCAAGACAAAATGAAGTTTTCCATGAACCAGAAAAGAGCCTCCAAGTGTCACCAAATTGGCAAATTCGACAGAGGACCGAAGCAGGACAGATGGAGAGGATAGAAGTCGAGTAGTCGGAGGAATCGACCATTAGTTTATGAAACATTTTTTATTAATTATTGTAAATCGTTTCACATACCGAGACTGTCAGTTGAAATTATTGTAGTCAGTTTTAGAAGCTAAAACATTTCAGTTCAACTATTGTAATCAGTTTCTAATTGAAAGGAACTTGAATTGTATAAATACTTGTAGCTTTGAATGTATTAATGTTGGCAGAAGTGTAAGGGCACCTTTAGTTTTTCTAAATTCAATTGTAAATTTATGGAGCTGAATTGAATACATATGCGGAAGCTTTTGAAGTCTCTATGAAAATATTCTAATGTGGTGATATGAGTTTTGTCTCTTCTCCTTGTATGTATTTCTTGTGTTCTTTAATTCCACTTTCATTTTCTTCTATTTAAATTGGATAGTTAAAATATCATAATTCATCTCTTGATTCTCTCGGCTTAAGCAATTTAAACTGCGTAATTCTCTTGCTAACTAATTCTGAATTCATTTCAGTAATGCTCTGATGCAATTATTTGTTTTCTCCTTCTTCGTACATTCTTCTTAAATACAATTATAACTCAGATTCATTACCTCATTTAGTCTCTATCCTTTGGAGAGTTATACTTTCCAGTCATTGTTTTCATTCAATTTCATAATTTTGACTCCATAGCCCTAAGTGTCCCTCCCCTTCCTTTCCAACAACTTTATAAAACCCCCCCAAAACAAACTAAATCTAGCCACTAATTTCCAAAGAAATATCAAGTGCCATGAGATACCCCTCTCTGAGCTGAGTAGTCTAGTGTCCAGCTCAAAATCTGGTTGAAATAGTTACCTCTGTCATTTGTCTATCAGCCAAACAAAATTTACAGAGTGTTAACATTCTAGCGTTGTTGTCAGGGACCGAAAGTGAAATCTTCCCTGGGAAAAGAATGACTTAAAGCTTCAGTTTTGACTCCTGAGAATGACAGTGAATCGATAGTATCCCCAAAAGGTTTTCTAAGAGACAAGATCATAGTATCCCCAAGGTTTTCTAAATGGGTGGCAAATCTAGTGCCAGTCAGAAAAAAGAGTGGAGAAATCAGGTTGTGTGTGGATTTCAGAAATCTAAACATGGTGTCTCTAAAGGAAAACTACCCACTTCCTAAGATGGATCACAATCTATAGAAAGTGGTAGGATCTCATAAAATGTCAATGTTGGATGGTTTCTTTGGATACAATCATATTATGGTGCACCCTGATGATCATGAAAAGACAACATTCACAACACCATGGGGTACATTCATGTATGCCAAGATCCCTTTTGGGCTCATGAACGAAGGGGAAACATTTATCAGAGATATGGACATAGTTTTTGCTAATGAAAAAGACAAATTCATTGTTATCTACTTAGATGATATCATTGTGTATTCTGTTTCAGATGAAGAACACCTCAAGCATCTAAGAAGGGCACTTTAGAAGTGTAGAAAGTTCAGTATTTAGTTGAACCCAAAGAAGTCAAATTTCTCCATGGAAGAAGAAAAGTTGTTGGACCACATTATTTCAAAAGAGGGGATAAAGATATATCACAACAAAGTTGAGGGAATCTTAAAAATTGGCATACCTAGAAGTAAAAAAGAGGTGCAATCTTTCCTGGGAAAGCTGAATTTTCTGAGAAGGTTTATCCCTAACTTGGTTGAAATCATAAAGTACATTACTAGCATGCTTAAGAAAGGAAATGAAATAAAATGGATCCTTGAATATAGAAAATCCTTCGAGGATATTAAGGTGGAACTGACTAAGGCTACAATATTATCCAGTCCTAATTTTGAAAAGGATTTCATATTGTTATCTTTTGCTTCAAAGAACACAATTGTTGGTCTTTTACTACAGAAGGATGAGAAGAATTTTGAGAAGCCCATAGCATATTACAATAGTACATTGAGGGCAGGGATGATTTTAAGGATGGAAATTTATTTTAAAATGTAGAAACCTTGGTGAATCTTACTAATCCTTCATATGACAACTATAAATGATTGGTGATATTTTTGTAAAAATATTCAAATTTCTAAGGATTTTATATAGTTTTTATAAAATTTTGGCAATTTTTTAGGTAAAATAATTCTATCCTATAGAATTTGGGCGAATTATTTTTAAAATAGCGAATCTCATTTTTGGAAAAACCATGGAAAATTAGCCCATGAGCGAAATTTAGCCCCTAAAATCATCCCTGAAATTTGAGGGATTCCCCCTTGAAGTATGATATCATGGAAAAGCATGCATATGCACTAGTCAAAGCCTTGAAAGAGTTCATAGTTTACATATTGCATTCCCATACTATTAATAATGTGCCTAGTAGCTCTTTGAAAGACATCTTAACATGGCTGGATCCTGAAGGAAAAAGGGGTAAATGGATTGTTGTGTTGTTAGAATATGACCTTGAGATCAAACCTACAAAGTTGATAAAGGGACAGGGGATTGCAAAGCTGATGGCACAGACCAATTGTGAACTCTTGGGAATAAATTTCATGGTTCACTTTTCAACAGGTGCAGAGGAAGAGAAAGATCCTCAGATATCCCAAAGATTCCTTGACTCCCCATGGTATGCAGATATCATTTATGTGTTGAGAAATCTATAGGCTCCTCCTGAATTGAGTAAAACGAAGGCCAGATTCTTGAAGATGAAAGAAGCAAAGTTTTGAATAGTAAATCAATCTCTATATTGGAAGGATCTAGGGGGAATTTTGTCGAGTTGTTTTTTGGAAGAAGAAGCATAGAATATCATTAGAGAGTTCCATAAGGGTGACTTTGGAGGCCACCATTATTGGAAAACCATTGTGCACAAGATTTTGAGGGCTGGGTTCTATTGGCCTAGCATTTTTTTTTATGTCTGTAAATAGGTTTCAAGATGTCATGAATGTCAAATTTTTTATGGGAAAAGAAAATTACAGCCTCTACCTTTGAAACCCATCTCTGTTGAAGCACCTTTCAGACAGTGGGGCCTTGATTTTATAGGAGAAATACACCCACAATCCTCATCTCAACAAAAATGGATTCTAACAACAATAGGTTACTTCACTAAGTGGATTGAGACAGTTCCCACCAGGAAGGTGACATATGCTATTATCATCCAGTTTTGGGAAGAAAATATTTTTTCCATGTTTGGATGTCCAATCAAAATCATCACAGACAATGCAACAACATTTAAGTCCAAAAAGATGGAGAAATTTTGCAATGACTACAACATTACTCTTGGCCACTCCACCTCTTATTACCCTCAAGGAAATGGGTTGGCTAATTCATCAAACAAGAGCTTGACAAAAATTGTAAAAAGGTTTCTCCAAGATAACAAAAAGGCTTGGCACAAAAAACTCATCCATGCACTATGGGCTGACAGAATCACTCTAAAAAGATCTATTTCCACTTCACCTTTTCAGATCATTTATGGTACATAATCAATATTTCCTACAACATTGGGGTTGCTAGTGATGAGGTTGTTACAGGAACAGGATGTAGAAATAGATGCTACTCGGAGAAGAAAGGATGAACTAATCAGCATCCTGCAAACTAGGGAAAAGGCCTTCCACAATGCTCAACTGCACCAAGACAAGATCAAAAATGATTTTGACAAGAATACCAAGAAGGATGACTTCAATCCGAGAGACTTGGTATTGAGATGGGATGCCAGAAATAAAGATAAGGGAAAGCATGGGAAATTTGACCACCTATGGTTGGGACCGTTCAAGATTGCAGCATACCATGGAAACAATGTTTATTTGATAGAGGAAAGTAATGGAGACATCATTGGAGGAGGGCTTGTGAATGGCAGGTTCCTCAAGAATTATATCATTTAAATAGTCATAATCCCTTCGATTCATTGTACCTAATCATTTTCATTTTTTTCATGAAAGAATTGAAATAAAAGAAGCATAACTGAAGCCCGAGGTGAGGGTCCTGATTTATGCTAAGTAGATTTTGAATTTTTTGAATAAAGGTTGCTAGAATAAATCACAACCCAAAGGGTAGGCACCGGGTCTGCCATTATGTTCTACCTCACAGGGAGCATAGCATCCCTAGTTGCAGCCCATGTTATCACTATAACAATTTTTTAATGGAATCCAATTTTCGAGACTTATCGAGAAGCTAAAGTGGTGTAGAGGCGAAATAAAATGGAGGACGAGGACATATCTGGAAGAAGGAATCTAAATATAGTGAAAGTGCGGAGTTGATGGGACTCGGTTGGCCACAGATCTCAGATGTTGAAGATCAATGGTCAGGGACCATATCGGGCAGAGAACTAGTGTGGAGGTTAATTCTTGAAAGCGGGTTGATAAAAATACTGTGGTTTTGACTCGGGACCATGTGGCACCACCGGATGCATTTCGAGGAGAAAAAAAATATACTCCAAACCACTTTGCCTCGTCCCCGAAATCGGGAATCATATATAAAAGCGGGACCCTTGTCCTTATTTTATGTTTTTTCAAATCATTGGAATGTTAAAAGTGGTGTGACCGCTCCATTCAAACCCAAGCTCAATTGTGCACCAAACACATACATCTTCTCCTCATTCAAATGTATTTTTCACCACCACCATGGACCCCATAATTTTGTCTGTAGCAGAGCAAGATCCCTTGTCGAACGAATAATGCCTAATTGACAAAGATTTTGATGTGTTCGACACCGAAATATCTATCTCACTCATCTCCATGTCTAGAGCCAATTTGTCAGATAATGTAGGGAGAAATATACCCTTTCTCGAAGCAGTCCAAGCCTCCACAATCCCTTATTCCATCAAGGTCACAATCCCTTTCCTGGAATTCATAGGTTGGTGTGTAGAGTAATACTCACAGGAAGAGAGAGTCGTTTTAAATAAATTAGGGTCGGAGGTCCTGCTTAGAGTAGATAGCTAGTCAATTCGATATGCCCTCAGCATACCAGAGTTCCCCTCCACATTTTCTGAATTGTTTGAAGAGGAAAAGTTAATCATGGTTTATCGGGAATGTCCCTCTGAAATCAAAAGCCTATTTTTATAGACAATTTTCAAACCCGAGCATTATTCTAAGAGTTTATCCCTATCAATGAATGTAAGTGTCATGGTTATTGAAATCCAATGGGTATGTTCCATATTGAGTCAAATTTTAGGTCTGGATAACAAGAGATATGTGGTCAAGGTCATGCTAGGCTTTCTATTAGTGTTTTTTCAGTTAGAGTCCATTCAGTCAGTTTGCATCGGCTTTGATAAATTCATAGCTGATAATGTACACAGACAGCTAGTGAATTTCCAGTCACTAAGGCACTTCAGGTATTACACATACTTGTTGAAGATGTTCCTAGAGACAAAGAAAAAAGAGTTCCCTGAAGAAACATTCATCTCAACTGAATGCAAAAGAATCATAATGCTCATTTTCATAAAAAAGATCATGTCCATAGTTTAGAGACTGATCTTCAACACCAGCCTGCCAAGAGTCTTGGAAGACATGAAAAGTTATTTGCAGCCAAATCTAGAAAACAAAGTGGGAGATTGTGTGTTGTTCATGCATTCTACAGTAATTTGGATATATGGTTGTGAAGAGGCCCCTTACATTCCGCCTATTTTTCTAACACACAAAGTCTTTTCCCTGGAGTTCATCAGACAAAGAATCACTTCAGAGACAGGACATTTCTTGAAAATGCACAAGGTATCCAACCTAAAATTTCCTGTCATCATAGGACCCTTTGTTGTGAATACTAGATCTTTCTTATCTCAGATCCAGTCCAAACTCAAGGAGTTTGGAATTGAAAAGATACAAGGGAGAATATATTATCCACAACAGGTCATATTTAAAAGAAGATTGATGAGAAAACAAGCCCCTTATGAACATGAGTATGTTGAAGGTTTTGACAAATTAGAAAATTTAGAAACCTGTGTTGATATGGAATCCATCTTACAACCTGCTCAAACACAACAAGTAGGGCCAACCCTACAACAGACTCAAACACAACAAACCTCTCAAAATCTCAGACTCCAAGTTCCCAAAGTAAGTGTCTACACCAAGAGAAACAGTTCATAGGACCTAGGCACTAATAGTCAGCAGACTGCTCCCAAGAAAATAAAAATCACATAGTCCCCACAGATAGTAAATCTGGAGGAAGAAGATCCTAAATATAAGGTAAGTTTCGATATGGTGGAGAATGGCACCAACAAGGAAGAATCTGGTAAAATAAGTATGCCCCAAACTGAAAGAAGCTCAAGAGATTTCAACAGGAAAAAACACATTTTTGATAAACCACCTGGAGTTGTCTATCAATCTAAAGAAGATTTAGCAAAGAAATATGTTGTGAAAGGAAGATTGGCCATGAGTGAAATAAGAGAGTTGATATCTGAGGTAGAAAGAATTTCTCATCATAAGTCTTCTCTATTCTCAGTCTGGGATATAGATAAGAAGACACTCAACATAGCAGTTGCAGATGAGCATAAAGTGTTTGAGGTTAAGTTGCATTATGAAAACATCAGTGCCCCAGACAAGGTGAAATTCCACAGAAACACCAGTGACATGCTGTATTCAGACTACCTGGGTGTGAGCTTGATTATTTCAAGGTTGAAAACTCATGTACTTAAGTTGGAGGGACAGTTGAGACAAGAGAACGCATCCATCAAATTTTGGAAGACTCGAGTCAAGAGATTAGAATATGAAGGCCCTTAGGGAGTGAAAACTTTCATAGAAGAGAAAGACAAGTTGATTCAAAGCGTGAAGAAAAAACTAAAGATGTATGCCACTTAGCATCCACAAATAGTAGAGTTGGTTGCTGTGGAGCAAGAGAAAGAGGCATTTTAATAGGAAGCATTGAATTACAAGGCCGAAGTATTGCAGCTGGAGAAAGAAAAGGTAAATTGGTCACAAGGATAGACAAAAGAATCAAACATGGATGTAGTTGTACCTTGTACTACAGAAACAGGGCCAAGCATTGAAGGACTTGTGCAGGCTATGTCACAAGTTAGCATGAAGGCATGAGAAATAAAGAGCCTTAAGGAAGATATAGAAAAGATGCAACAAGAAATGAGAATAAAGGATGAGAAGATGGACCAGTTCCAGAAAGAGAATCAATCTTTGCAGGAAAGAGTAGACAAGTTCAAGACAAGGTTGAGAGGCAAAGGATTGTTGCAGGGAGACAAACACGTCATCTGGGATTCCATTGCTATTGAAGCTACCAAGTTGAGGGAGTACCTAAATTTTATAAACAACAAAGATAGCATGGCCATAACATCCAAGATTAGGTGCACTATTGTGACTGAGACACTGGCGAAAAAAAACAAAATGCTATAAATATGTTGAATTCCATCCCCACCTCTAAACTTTAGATCATTGGGGTAAAATACATGACTACATTGATTATTTGGGCCAAGAGGATCTTTGCCAAGCATAACCTACTTAAATCAGTCCAGACCAAGGCCATGCAGATGGAGCAGAGTATACAAGAGTTCAAAGAGCTATTTGAAGAGATGTTCATCAAAGGCCTCCCACCATTCTGGGATGGCAAATTAAAATTGTATAATCAGGAAGAATACAACTCTCTCCTCACCCAATGCAAAATGGATCACTCCAAGTTTGAAATCCTGGAGGAAAACTTGAAAGGGACAAACATGGTGGATTATTTTACCACAGAATTTGAGATCTTGAATTAGTTCAAGATAGTGAAGATCATATTTCCAACCATGACTTATGCCTCTTGCATTGACCTGGAGATATTGATCAAGGAAATGATGGATTACGAGATCCATTCTGACTTACAGTGGAAGGAGATAGTGCAGCTAGGCAAGACAAAATGCAATTTTCGAGGAACCAGCAAATAGCCTCAAAGTGTCACCAAATTGGAAAATTCGACAGAGGACCAAAGCAGGACAAATGGCGACGACAGAAGTCAAGCAGTCAGAGAAATCAGTCGTTACTTTATGAAACATTTTTTATTAATCATTGTAAATCAGTTCACATACCGAGATTATCAATTGAAATTATTGTAGTTAGTTTTAGAAGCTTAAACATTTCAGTTCAGCTATTGTAATCGGTTTCTAATTGAAAGAAACTTGAATTGTATAAATACTAATAGTTCTGAATGTATTAATGTTGGCAGAAGGGAAAGGGAACCTTAAGTTGTTTTGAATTCAATTGTAAATTTCTAAAGCTGAATTGAACACATATGCAGAAGCTTTTGAAGTCACTATGAAAAGATTCTAATGGTGGTGATATGAGTTTTGTCTCTTCTCCTTGTATGTATTTTCTGTGTTCTTTAATTCCACTTTCATTTTCTTCTATTTAAATTGGATAGTTAAAAGCTCAGAATTCATCTCTTGATTCTCTCGGCTTAAGCAATTTAAGCTGTGTAATTCTCTTCCTAACTAATCCAGAATTTATTTCAGTAATGCTCTAATGTAGTTATTTGTTTTCTTCTTCTTCCTACATTCTTCTTAAATACAATTTATAATTCAGATTCATTGCCTCATTTATCCTTTATCCTATGGAGAGTTCTACTGGACAGTCATTGTTTTCATTCAATTTCAGAATTTTGACTCCATAGCCCTAAGTGTCCCTCCCCTTCCTGTCAACAATTTTATAAAAACACCCCAAAACAAACTAAATCTAGCCACTGATTGCCAAAGAAATATCAAGTGACACGAGAGATCCCTCTCTGAGCTGAGCATGCTAGTGCCCAGCTCTAAAGCTGGTTGAAATAGTTACCTTTGTTGTTTGTCTATCAACCAGACAAAATTTACAGAGTGCTAACAGATTACACTCTACATACAAACTATTACATTGAACCAAACACTCAACGCATACATATGAAAACATTGTCATGGTATCGAATTCTTTATATGCATAGCATACCACTCGGTATTCAAAGATTATATCATGGACACACACACAACAAAGTATACAACACAACAATATACCTTGTAAATTTTTATAATCAAAGATTCAATCTATGCACAATGCAATCCAATTGAAGATTCAACTTGCATATAGAACATTCAAACCCACGATTTGAATGGTTAATTAATATCACAAGAATTCAAGAGAGTAGGTTTAAATATTTAGTGGTAGTCTAAATGTACTATGTTTTTGTTATTTTCTAGGTATATTTCTTGGGGATATTTGTCCTAAATTCTGACAGATATTTTTTGATCTACATATTTGAGTGGTTAAATATGTATAATTTGAATTCTCTAGGGATTTTTCATCATGCTGAATCCATTTTTGCATTCAAAAATATAATTTAAACAGGAGAAAGTTGTGATTTTGTACATATTTATGTTGCTAGATTCCAATAAAAAAAACAAAAACATAAACAATTAAACAACACCAAAAATTTATAAATATAATATCAAAATGATATAACCTTTCCCTAATTTATAAACCGTGAAGGAAATTGATAATTATGCATGTAAGAACTTGAGGCCAACATCGACATCATTTATTAACTCCAAAAAAATAAAATCATAACATTTAATAAATTAATAAACCCACAAAGGTATACGCTACAGAATCCATGCACATATAGAGGTATATAGGCTACGACATCCATGCACACAACTATCAAAACATTAACTCTATAGTATTCCAGATATAAAATAGTATGCAGAACATAAATAAATAGCTAGAAATGGTAGAGAAACAATGATATAACTAGAATAATACCAGAATAATACCAAAATAACACCCGAGAGATCACTTTGATTACTGATATCAATGTTCACTTGCCTCTTCGAGGGGGAAACCTCCAGCAAATAAGATCTCTATTACAATAATATCCAAGACAATATTTCTCTTACCCTATAGTTCTATTTATACTAAATCTATCTATCCAAAAGAACAATCCAGAGGAAGATCCTTCTAGAAGAGGAAGCTTCTATTAGGTCTTCTTACATTTGAATTATTCTTCCTTATTGATAGGCCTTATTAATATTGGGCTTTATTACATGGAATTATATTATTCTACCTACGTGAGGGGTTAGGGAGGTTAGGTCCCTAACATGCCCTCCCCCTTTAAGAACATCATTGTCCTCAAGGCTTCAGATGAGGGAATTGTTGTAGAATGGTGGTCGGCTCCCAGGTGGCATCTTCTGGAGGGGTATCTTTCCATTGGACTAACACTTCCTGGATGGTTCATTGATGGAGACAATGCTCTCTCTAGGCCAATACTGCATGTGGCTTAAACCATATGGAACCTTCTTCATCCAACTCAGGGAGACTAGTTTGATTTTGGCAATCACCTTCTTTAAGAAGGAAACACGAAAAACATGATGGAGCTTCGACTGACTGGGTAGAGCTAACTTATAGGCCACTGATGCCACCTGCTTGAGCATTGTATAAGGACAATAAAACTTGGGTGCATGTTTCTGATAATTTTGATATTTGAGTGAAATCATCTTATAAGGTTGTAGTCGAAGGAATACTTTGTCCCCTTCAACAAAATGACGTTCGGAACGACCTTGATCTACTCATTTCTTCATGTGATTATGATCCATGACCAAATTGTCTTTTAGGGCATGAATAATAGCCTCGTGAATTGTAAGATTTGTGTCAACCTCCTGAACCTTCGAGACCCCTGGAATATACGAGAGAATTGATGGAGGCTTTTGGCCATAGACTGCTTCAAAAGGATTCACGCGAGTAGTTGTATGGTAAGAGGTGTTGTACCGCCATTCAACTAGGGGTAACCATTGACCCCACCTATTTTTCCTCTCAGATACAAAACACCTCAAATATGTTTCCAAACACTTGTTGACAACTTCAGTCTGGCCATCCATCTGGGGGTGATAGGCAGTGCTGAGATGCAATTGGGTGCCCTGTATCTTCAACAATTCTTTCCAAAAATTGCTGGTGAAAGTGGGGTCTCTGTCAAATATAATATAATTAGGCATGCCATGAAGATTGAAGATATTATCAATAAAGATTTGAGCCACTATGGAGGTTGTGAATGGGTGTTGAAGAGAAAAAAAATGAGCATATTTGGAGAGACGATTGATGACCACCATGATCACTGACTTATTTCCCGATTTAGGTAAGCCTACAATGAAGTCCATAGAAATATCTTGCCAAATAGAAGGGGGAAATCAAAAGAGCTTGGAGTGTGCCCAAATCTTTGAAAGTTTCGCCCTTGTTGCATTGACAGACCTCACATTCAACCACAAAGGTGTGGACGTCCTGTTTCATACCCTCATAGAAAAAATAATGTTTGACCCGTTCATAGGTTTTGGTAAATCCTAAATGCCCAACTGTGGGTGAGGAATGAATTTCAGAAAGCACTGTGGATTTAAGTTGGGATTTATTGCATAATTAAAAACAACCTTTGTAGTGAAGCTCTTCATTATGCCAAGAGTACCCTGGAGAAACTAAAGAATTGTGTTGTAATTGGTGGAGCAGGATAGAAATTTTTGGGTCTTGCAACCATTCCTAATGAACAGCTTGGAGCCAATTTGGTACAATGAAGGAGAGGGAGAAAAGGGACCCTTCTTCTTCATATTTCTGGGAAAGATCATTAGCCACTACATTTTCCTTTCCCTTCTTGTAAATGATCTCATAATCATAGCCAAATAGATTGGTCACCCATTTTTGTTGTGTCGGGGATGAAATTTGTTGTCCCAGGAAATACTTGAGACTCTGATGATCATTTTTTATTTGGAATTGTTGACCCAATAAATAAGGATACCAGAGATCCACAACATGCATAATAGATAGCATTTCCTTTTCATAATTGGCCCAAATGTCTCTCTGAAAGTTGTTTCCTAGTGAAGGCCAAGGGGCTGCCATCTTTCATGAAGATGGCTCCAACTCCTTTCCTGGAAGCATTGCATTCCAATACAAATGTCTTCTGAAGTATGGGAGTGCAAGGAGAGGAGTCGAGCACATAGAATCTTTTAAGTCCTGGAAGGCATGATCTACAACTAAAGTCCAAGTGAAAGAATTCTCTTTCATGAGGGAAGTGAGAGGAGCAACAATCTTTCCATAATTTCAAACAAGCTTCCTATAATATCCTTTTAAACCCAAAAAACCATGCAAGTTATTAATAGTTTTAGGGCGAGGCCAATCTTGCATAGATTCAATTTTCTTAGGATCTACTCAGACACCAGCCTTGACAACAATATGACCCATATATTCCACTTATGAGGAACCAAAGGCACATTTAGATTGTTTGAGGAAAAGTTGGTGCTTAGAGAGTATATGGAGAACTTGATTCACATGGGAGAGATGGGATGACCAAGTTTTACTATAGATGAGAATATCATCAAAGAAAACTAAGACAAAATGATGAAGAAAAGGATGGAAGACATGATTCATAAGACTTTGGAAAGTGGAAGGAGCATTACACAATCCAAAGGGAATTACCAATGATTCATAATGACCCTCATGAGTGTGAAATGTAGTCTTGGGAATGTCTTCTTCTTTCATACGGATCTGGTGGTAGATGGAACGTAGATCGAATTTGGTGAAGTGTTGAGCACCACTCAATTCATTCAAGAGGTCATCAATGATAGGAATGGGGACTTTGTCTTTGATTTTGAGTTTGTTGAGGGCACAAAAATCAAGACACATGTGCCAAGTACCTTCTTTCTTGCATACCATGACCATAGGGGAAGAATACAAGCTATTACTGGGATAGATAACACTGAATTCTAGTAATTCATGAACGATTTTCTCAATTTCATTCTTCTAGGAAAAGGGATGACTATATGGCTGAACATTGGGAGGAAGATTGCTGCAGATGAGAGGGATGGAATGATCATGGACACCACAGGAAAGGGGAAGTTAGTTGGGGGTGGTGAAAACAACTTGGTGGCGAGAGAGGATAGATTGGAGGTCAGGATGCACAAACGGTGTCTCAACAACATGAATGCAATGGATTCGGGATATAATTCTCAAATGAAATTTTTTGAGGAGCTTTTCCATGTAATGGGAGCTGATGATCTATGGGGAGCCTGTTTTGATGCCTTGGAACTTATATTGTTGTCCCTCCCATTGCAATTGCATGGTTAAGTCCTTAAAATCGATGAGAATGGGGCCTAGAGTAAGTACCCATTCAACACCAAGAACAATGTCACAACCACCCATGTCTATAGCAAACATATGGGATTTCAAGTGATGCTGACCAATTTGGAGTCGCACATTTTTGCATCATGCCCCACATTTCATGGAACCACCATTGGCAATCATGATTTGAAAATTATTGATGGCATAGATGTAACAATTGACTTCTTGGGAATTGCGGCAATGAATAAAGTTATGGGTACTACCACTGTCCACAATGATGATGACTTTCCGATTTTTTATGTAACTAATTAATTTGAGAGTCTAGGGAGCAGAGAAGCCAGTGAGGGCATTAAGTGAAATCACTGGGTAAACTTTGGGTGGGTCAGAGGGTAGGGTGAGGTCATATGGAGGTGGTAGTTCCTCCACCGACAAAACAACTACATCTTTGTCAGAAATATCCTCAGTCACAACCATAAAAAGTTTTTGTTCCTTACACTTGTGCCTGAGAAAATATTTGTCATCAAAATTATAACAAAGACCCTTGATTTGACGTTCAACTATTTCATCCCTGGTTAATTTCTGGATCTTGAGGGGACTTGCAAGAGGAGAAAAATTAGTGGGTTTAGGGCAAGGATGAAAGGAGGGTTTGTGGGTCTGGGAGGAGAAAATTTGTTGGTATTCCTTGGCTCGTTAAGTAGCTTCCAACCAAGTCTGGGGGTGTGTCATGAGAACATGGGAACAAATTTCATCTTTGAGTCCACTGGTAAAGCATTCCCTAAATAAATCATCAGACATGCCCTCCGTTCTGAAAGCCAAGTGTTCAAATGTGGCAATAAATTCTTCTGTTGTCCCAGACTTCTTTAACTTAGTCAAACGACCTAAATGGTGGGTTTCAAAGTCAAAGCGGTCATAAAGTTTGGCCACAAACTGTGTCCAAGAAACATACCCTTAGCGTGCCTTCTTTCGCCATTGCCACCATTTCCATTATTGTGGATCTAGATATAGGACACCATAACAAAGCTTGGCTAAATCATAAATAATTCCATGCAAAGAGAAATAATGTTCCATTTGGGTGACCCAGCCTATGGGATCTGATCCATCAAATTTTTTCACCTCAATTCTGGGCGGGCGAAGGTCTCGATAAAAGTGGGTAGTATGAGGACCTTGGTAATGGAAAGAGTCATGGTCATCCTGATAAGATGGTTGTTTAGAAGAGGAAGGGTTCTGGAAATGACCCATGAAGTGTTCAAAGGTGGTTTTGAGGCCTTTGAATTCTTTGAGGTCTTCGATGTGGGAACATTGTTCTGTGAGGATATCAAGAGATGAATTGATTGAGATAATGTTGGTGGTGATAGTCGTGATGTCTTCCTTGTTCTGGTGGTTGTCAGTAATCAAGAAATTGAGTTCTTGGGCTCTTGTGGTAGCCATTTGGAAAAAAGGGGCAGGAAATTGGTATAGGGGAAACAAAAGGGGTCTAGAGGTTTGGGTGGGACCACTAAGAAGAAGGGTGTCAAATGATAGGTACCATTGTGATTAGGGAGAAAAGGGGGATCTAATGGGATAGGGGCCAAATAAGGGTGTCGGAGAAAGGTCGAGTCCACAAAACAATTATGGTAAAAAATGATAGGTATCACTAGAATCGGGGAAAAGAGAAGAACCCAGTGGAATAGGTCCCAAATAAGTTTGTGTAACAATGGATCTATGTATCTTTAAGACGTCAGAATAAAACTCTACCTTGAAAAAATTTAACCCACAATTTTCTGCCGAGGAAGGTGCCCTGATACCACTTGTAGTATTCTAGATATAAAATAGTATGCATAATGGAAATAAATAGCTAGAAATGGCAGAGAAACAATGAAATAACCAGAAAAATACCAGAATAATACCAGAATAACACCTGAAAGAGCACTTTGATAACTGATACCAATGTTCACTTGCCTCTTCAAGGGGAAAAACTCTAGTAGAGCATAGCTCTATTACAATAATATCCAAGACAAGATTTATCATACCCTCTACTTCTATTTATACTAAATCTATCTATCCAAAAGAACAATCTAGAGGAAGATTTGTCTTACATTAGGTATTATTCTTCTATTAGGTCTTCTTACATTTGACTTATTCTTGCTTATTGCTAGGCCTTATTAATATTGGCCTTTATTACATGGAATTATATTATTCTACCTATGTGAGGGGTTAGGGAGGTTAGGTCCCTAACAAACTCATATATAAAAGCACCGATTTATAATACTATAGTGATTGGAATGGTTATTTACAAGCGTCTACAACTATGTTCAAATCCAATGGTTATAACTCAAATCCAATTGTTATAACTCGATGGTTTAATCAATGGATCACCCTTTTCATTCTAGGTAGGGCGATAGAGGGATCATACCATTCGATACTTTCTTACTCCATCCAAAAGTATAACAATTTTGTACTGAAAATAAAACAGTGGGTAGGCATTGTACCTAGTAGGTTTGATATTTTGGTGGGTTTAGATTGATTTCACAGTCCAACGAATGAAGAAACAATGGTGCACATGTTAAATACATAAGGATAAAGTTTCATTTCTACTCCAGCGATTGACCAAAAACATTTTGAAATTTATTCAATTCTCAAAACTATGTATATTCATATTTTTAATACCATTGCAATATAGAAAATACAATGTATTTCAAAATTATGACCAAAAAAAATTCAAAATAGTACATAACTGCTTGTTACCGATTCTTTCGCCAATAATTTCATATTGATCTCATTGGCCCCCTTATAGTTAGAAATTTATCCAGTGATTGATCACCCTACCAACTCCAATGGTACTCTTCTTCTGCAAGTACTCCTAAGATGCAATGGGGTTGTATAGAGGGTACGAATCTATCAATAAGAGACGAGTGAAGCCTCTCAACTTTAGAAGAAAATCCCCACCTCACAATAACTGTAATTATTAGACAAAACTCTTCAATAATCACCAATATAAATCTTTATTATGACAACAACCATCCATCATTAGGGCAAAAAAAGTTTTTTTCTCTTAGCTCAATGTTTCCTCTTATAGATTTTGTGGTTCAAGGAATTTGTCGAACTCATGCAAAAATATAATTTACTAAATTACTAATCACCTATTATTAACACACCCATGTGTCACTCACATGTACAAGTATCCAAGTAATTATTTATTTAAAAATATAAAATAATGATTTMTCCTCAWRCAACTCTCATGTTTCATATTTTCACTCTTAGGTGTCCTCTTGATCTCTTCCCCATTTCCTATTTGATCTCTTCCTCATTKCCTATTTGAGTGGGTGCACATGTARTTTCTTCTTTAGTTTATTAACTCTCCTTAACTTCTCCTAACCCACTATTCTTTACCCACACTTCACTTTCAATTTGAATTCTTTCTCCTCTTTCTTCTCCTTGATTTGTCTGTCATTCTCCTTGATTTGTTTGTCAGTGCACATGTAATTGGTTTCTAGTTAGTCAAAATTACATTATTTTTATTTCATTCACACTTGGTAGAATGTATTATTTCTCAATGAATTTTCAAGTGACTAATTCATATATCTTTTTTATTAGATAATCAATAATGTATAAGTTCAATAATACTATTGTCCATTTATTTTACTTTTCCCTTTATGTTATAATGCATAGACTATATGATCATTTTTTCATATTAAATAAAATATGTATGCTAAGGAAACATATTTTCCATGTTTTAATCGATATTTTTTCAATGTACACTCGTCAATTCATAACTGATACCAAGGGTTACATGCTTCTTCATTCTAGAGTTACCTTTTAGTAAGTACCATGGGTTTCATGTTTATGCATTCCCTTCAAGCATCCAACTTTTTTGGTGGGGTAAATGGTGCAACGATTGAGGCTATGTTAATTCAGCCTGTGTCAACCTTGTTAATAGACTAATGGTCACTTATTGTAAGATACCAGATGTATTATAATAAGGAGAAACAAAATTGTTGTAGGAAATACGAACATAACAACAAAATATTGAGAATAACAATACCAACAATAATACCTTTATTGAATGAAATCAATGCTCACTTGCCTCTTCGAGGGGGAAACCTCCAGCAGATAAAATCTCTATTAAAATAATTCTCAAGATGATACTTTCTTATGTCTTCTACTCTTATTTATACTAATTATATCTTCTAAAGAACATTCTAGAAGAATATCTTTCTAGAAGTGGAAACTTCCATTAAGTAGTCTTACTTTAGACTTGTTCACATTATTAAATAGGAATTATTAAATAATGTCAGCCTTTATTACATAGAAAATATATTATTCTACCTATGTGAGGGGTTATGTAGGTTAGGTCCCTAAGATTCCCTCCCCCTTGAAGAGAATCCTTGTCCTCAAGGCTTGAAATGAGGAAATTGTTGCAGAATGGTAGCCAGATCCCTAGTGGCATCTTCTAGAGTTGTATCTTTCCACTGAACTAACACTTTCCTTGATGGTGCACCAATAGAGACGACACTCTCGCTGGTCCAATACTGCTTGTGGATGCAACCAAATGGAACCTTCTTCATCCAACTTGGGGAGACTGGTTTGAGTCTGACACTTATTTCCAATCACTTTCTTTAACAAAGAGACATGAAAAATAGAATGGAGCTTATAATAACTAGGAAAAGCTAGCTGGTAGGCCATGGGCCCCACTCGCTTTAGAATTGTATAAGGACCATAAAATTTGGGGGCAATTTTTTGACAATGTTTATCTTTGAGTGAAGTCTAGTTATAAGTTGTAGATGAAGAAATGCCTAGTCCCCTTCAGCGAATTGATTTTCGAAATGACCCTGATCTACTTATTGCATCATGTGATTCTGAGCCATGGCCAAATTCTCTTTGAGGGTACAAAGAATGGCCACCCAGAATCTAATATTGTTTTCAACCTCCTGAACCTTGGAGACACCTCGCATGGATGAGAGTCGAACCAACAATGGATGGTTTTTGTAGAATGTTTCAAAAGGAGTCATTCAAGTGCTAATATGGTAAGATGTGTTGTACCACCATTCAACTAGGAGTAACCATTGAGCACAATTATGTTTTTGGTCGAATGAAAAACACTGTTTTCCAAACACTTGTTGACAATTTTAGTTTTTCCATCAGTCTGGGGATGATGGGTGATGCTGAGATGCAATTGGGTTCCCTGGAGCCTCAACAATTCTTGCAAAAAATTGATGGTGAAAGTGAGGTCTTGGTCAGAGACAATAGAATGAGGCACACCATGGAGTTTTAATATATTGTCCATAAAAAATTGAGCCACTATGGATGCGTTGAATGGGTGTTGAAGAGCATACAAATGAGCATATTTTGAAAGAAAATATACTACCACCATGATGACTAAATTATTGATCAATTTAGGTAATCCAACAATGAAATCCATAGAAATATCCCTCCAAATAATAGGTAGAATCAGCGGCATTTGGAGTTTTCTTGGTTCTTTGACTATTTCTCCCTTATTGCATTGACATGTATCACATTTATCCCTGAAGGTGTGAATTTCCTATTTCATACCATCCCCCAAAAAATAACATTTGACCCACTCATATGATTTGTTAAACCCTGAATTCCCCACTACGGGCAAAGAATGCAACTAAGAGAACACAATGGATTTAAGGTTTTACTATTTTATTTAATACATGCAACCTTTGTAAAGAATCTCTTCATTGTTCCAATAGTACCCTGGAGAAGCTTGAGGATCATGCTGCAATTTTTAAACCAGGCTAGAAATTTTTGGGTCTTGCAACCATTCCTAGCGAACAACTTGAAGCCAGTCTACTATAATGAAGAAGATGGAAAAGGGGGACTTCTCTTCTTCATATTTTCTTGAAAGAACATCAACAAAAACATTTTCATTACCCTTCTTGTAGATGATCTCATAATCATATCCAAACAACTTGGTCACACATTTTTGCTGCTCCAAGGATGAAATTCTGTGTTCCATAAAATACTTGACGCCACGATGACAATTTTTAATTTGGAAGGGTTTCTCCAATAAATGAGGACACTAGATATCCACTGCATGTAGAATATCCAACATTTTTTTTTCATAGGTGGATTGGCCCAAATATCACTATGGTAGTTGTTTTCTAGTGAAAGCCAAAGTTATACCATATTGCATGAGGATTTCCCCAATTACTTTCCATGATGCATCACATTCTAGGAAAAAAATATTGGTGAAGTCAAGTAGTTCTATGTAAGGGGTTGTCCACATAACATCTTTCAAGGCTTAGAAGGATTGATCAGCTGCTAGAGTCCAACTGAAATCATTCTTTTTAAGGAGAGCAGTGAGAGGAGCTGCAATTTTTCCATAATTCTTAACAAACTTTCGATAATAGCCTATTAAACCCAAGAAGCCACACAATCTTTTAAGATTTTTTGGGTGAGGCCAATCCTTCAAAGCTTCAATTTTCTTAGAATCCACTCGTACACCATCCTTGCCTACAATATGACCCAAGTACATGACTTTAGAGGCATCAAAAGCACATTTAGATTGTTAGAGAAAAATTTTGTGCTTAGACAATAGATGGAGAGATTGATCCACATGGGCAAGATGGACATGCCAAGTTTTACTATTTATGAGGATATCATCAAAGAAAACTAGGACAAAATCACAGAGGAAAGGACAAAAGACATGATTCATGAGACTTTGAAGTTTGGAAGGGGCATTACACAGGCCAAAGGGAATGACCAAGAACTCATAGTGACCCTCATGAATTCTAAAGGAAGTCTTGGAGATATCTTCCTCTTTCATGCATATCTGGTGGTAGCCAGAATGGAAATCAAGTTTTGTAAAGTATTGGGCACCACTCAATTCATCCAAAAGGTCATCATTGATAAGAATGGGAATAACTCTACTTTCTATTAATTAATGATTAACTACCATTAATTATTTTTTATAAAGTCAAATTTTCATTGATAATTGACTTCCATTAATAAATATATTTTATTATACTAATAATACAAACACATTTATATAATTTTATATGTATATTAAAAATACAAATAATATTTATATAAGTTAGATTATATATTATTTTTTAAGAACAAAGATTTTATTGATAATTAATTCATGGTTGACAACCATAAATAAATATATTATGTTATTATAAATATAAACGTATCCATTTAAAAAAAAATATAATATATTTAAATATATTATGATATTATAAATATAAACGATATTCATGATATATATATTTTTTAAATTATATTATATATTTGTGTGTATAGTTAATTGAGTTTTAAAGTAATAAAATATTGTTTACATAATTAATAAATATACATTATTTTTTTCTTTCCAATAGGTTGTAGGCATTTTTGTAAGCATATAGGATGTGGGCATCTTTGTTAGCAGATAGGTTGCAGGCTTTTGTGTAAGCAGATAGGTTGCAGGCATTTTTGTAAGCAAATAAGATGTAGGCATATTTGTAAATAGACAGGATGCATGTCCTTTTGTAAGCTCTCAGCTGGAATTAATATAAGGATCCACTTTTAATTGAGTTTTAATATAATAAAATAATGCTTACATAATTATTATTTATTAGGAAAATACGTAATTTATATTATTTATTATAAAGTGGAGTATGTGATTATCATATATTATTATTAAAATGTTCTTAAAGTTTTTAATTGATAATTATTTTATGATTGATTATTATATTATAATAATAATAGTAATACAAAGACCTAGTCTAAACGTTTTACATTTTTCCCTTTTTACAGTCATTCTTTTCGACGAGTTTGTCCAAAATTTGGTGAGAAGTTCATAAAAATTCAGATTTTAGTGGTTGAAATTATATTTTTTGGGTGCCTTAGGGTTTTTGAGGATGTTGAATCGATTTATGCATTCAAAAATTTGATCTAAACAATGTAAAATTATGATTTGGCCAAAAATTGCATTACCAAATTCTTGCCGGAAAGTAAAAGATGTAGAGCATTTAGACTATGCCAACAATATTAATATGGTTTATAATATAGTTGACTACTTAATATTAATATGTAATATAGGAATTTGTCCTTTTTCCCCTACCTCTTTAGCATAAAAATTGACAAGTTAGAATATTATTTGGAAGATGTTGGTTGTACTAGTCCGACAATCGTTGGTATAGCATTCATCCTTCTTTACACTGATGATATTTTTCTTATGGTGAGGAGTCCCTGTGACCTCAATAAGAAACTAAGAATCCTCAAGGACATTTCCCCTTGTTTATGGATAAATTCGTTAGTTCGGACACAGACCAATCTCCCTAGATCCACTTGGATCTAGAACAAAACAGGACAGAATATATCGCTTTCCCTAGACCTAACTATTGAATGAACTAAGAGAAATGGATGGTGAACATACCTTATGAACGCTCTCCTTTAATCTCTGTTGTTCCTTGCTCTTGCATCGTTCCAATCACAACAACACAAACCAATCACAGCAAATGCAGATTAATGTATTCAATACCTAGTCTATACATGTGATCAAGGAATCATGTAATAAAGTAGATCTCACTTTATGGGAAAGAAATATATTACTGTATTATTAAATATGAAAGAGAGATTACAACCTTTGCCTTGATGTCGT
>JZKD02S2222750.1:1331597-1366095 GCA_000966675.3 Picea glauca | reverse complement strand
TCTGAGTATGGGAATGCCTACCTCAGTGATGATATATTATTGTACTATATTTCCTTGTTTGTTGGCAGGTTTCCGACTGACTGTTCCTTGTTCCCTACACACACTCGACAAAGTAATTCAGCTATCACTCTGTTCTACCTTCATACTTTGGGGGGCTCTCTGTTACACATTATTTTCGTCATCCCTATGATATTTAATGATGTAAACCTATCTATTGCCTTCAGAGGGGTCACAGTGGCTTGAGTTCCTAAAGAGAGAAGGGACAAGAACTTTTCCTGAGAAAAGAAATGTCTTTTTCCTTTGTAAAAACCTTATAAAAAGGGAAGTTCGCAGGTTGTTATATAGGCAGGGTGCGAGAATGACCAATTCTCGCAGGTTGCACTATAGCCAGGGTGCGAACAGTTCGCAGGTTTCTATATAGCTAGGGTGCGAACATTCCAGAATGTGGGAAAAATGAGCAATTTATCGAATCTTCGAGAAGGAGAAGCTTCTTTGGTGAGGTGGCATCCGAATGTTTTGGATATTACTCGCTTTCATAGGGATAAATCCGTAAGTGAGAACACAAACCGATCTCCCTAGATCCACCTGGTATCTAGAACAAAACAGGACAGAATATACCGCTTTCCCTAGATCTAACTATTGAATTAAATTGGAAGTGAGAAGAAGATATGTACCTTGTAATCGCTTCCTTAATCTTTGTTGCTCCAGCTTCTCTTCAGCGCTCTTGTGCAGTCAAGATCAAAACAAAACAAACCAACCAAAGTGAAAGCAAATAATATATTCAATAGCTAATCTATACATATGATCAAGGAGTTATGTAATAAAGTAGATCTAACTTTATGGGAAAGAAACATATTACTGTATCATATTAAATATGAAAGAGAGATTACAACCTTTGCCTTGATGTCGTAAGGTCCCTTCCAACTATCCTTCGTTCCCCACACACTTCTTGCTTCAAGGATTTTGAAACCATAGATCTGATAGCTACTCACAATCTATCTTGACAAAGCAAATCTCAAAGCCACTCTAATCAAGCTAATAATTCAAAGCCAAAGAACCATAACCATGAACCCACAAGCTAACTTTCTCCATGAGAAGTCCTCTCCTTTTATAAGCTGAATAAGATAAGGTGAGGAGGTTAGGATGATCCCACTAAATCATGAAAGCGAGTAAGATCCAAACCATTCAGATGCCACCTCACCAAAGAAGCTTCTCCTTCTAGAAGATTTGAGAAATCGCTCATTTTTCCCACGTGCTGGAATGTTTGCATCCTAGCTATATAGAAACCTGTGAACTGTTCGCACCCTGGCTATAGTGCAACCTGCGAGAATTGGTCATTCTCGCACCCTGCCTATATAGCAACCTACGAACTTCCCTTTTTATAAGGTTTTTACAAAGGAAAAAGCCATTTCTTTTCTCAGGAAAAGTTCTTCTCCCTTCTCTCTTTAGGAACTCAGGCCACTGTGACCCCTTTGAAGGCAATAGATAGGTTTACATCATTAACGATCATAGGGATGACGAAAATAATGTGTAACACCCCTAGTATGGCTATGAATGTGAACATTGAAAAAATGAAGGTTATGATAATTAAATCCTGAAATATCACCTATGATACTTTCACATATGATAACCAGATCTTGGAGGAAGTTCCTTCATACAAATACCTCATAATTGATATTCATCCCAAGCCCAATTGGAACTATAGAATTGACAAGAGGATAAATGGAGGGTGGAAATATTATTATGGGCTTGGAAATAAGTGTAAACTAGTGGACTTTTGGCTATGGACTAAGATAAACTCCTCTTTGATACTCCCATCACTCATGTTAGATTATATGTATGTGAAGTTTGGGAATGTATTATCTCTAGAGAATCCTGGAGAAAGATACAACAAATCTAAAAGAATTCTATCACTTATAATCTCAAAATTAAAGGAAATAAACCCTATTTTATCTTCCTTATAGAAGATATCATTTCCCCCAATTGATGGCACAACCATGATTAGGTACTTAATGTATAGGAACAATATAAATAACATGGAAGACAAGATGCTTCCTAGAATTGCTTCAAACTCCATCCAAAAGCACCAACAACTCAAGCAAGGATGGAATAAATATGCCAAGTCTTATCTACATCATTGGGAGATACATGAATATGTCAATATGATGAATAGCAATTTAAGGAGAAGCTATGGTGTGATGAATAATTACAAGATAAAAATAAATTAAGATACTACAAGGAGGTGTTGAACCATAATATAGAAGATCAAAAGTATCTCACAGTTTCGACTAGAGAAAATAAGAAAATCAATATTGGTAAAAATCAAACCAACTCCCACGAGCTACATAGACAAACTGGGCATTGGAAAATTTCCAAAACACTGTCAAACGAAACAATATGTCATATTTGTGACACTAAGAGGGTTGAAGATGAAAAGAACATTTTCCTAGACTACCCTGCATATACTCAAATTATATCACAATTTCAAAATATATGTCACATTACTATCCTTCTTAACCTCCTATTGATCCATTTTCATGCATCACCTTTCATTTTTAAGTACTCCCATATGTAGAACCTTTTCCCCTTCCACTTGTTTTATGTTCCACCATAATCCTACACATAAAAGAAATGTTTACTATACAACCATTTTTGTTACATGAGCGATACTCCTTACCTTGTGTAGAGTCCCCTCTTTTATAACTATCACCCACATTCTGCATAGACCTTCCTTCCACACATCACAAAACTTAGTTTATTTCATGTAGTGTGGAGACCCTGCACAAACTTTTCCTATGCACAAATAGAACCTCCATGCATTCCCCCTCCCACACAACCTATTATGTGGATAACTCCATATAACCCAGCTTACACACAACCAATACCTCTGACCCCTGCACTTCCGCACACTTTACAAAGCCGCAAAACTAAACCTCCACACAACTAGTTTCTAACAGAATTGATATCTCTTTGTGACCTATACTTAGTAATATTTTCATCCATATCTTGCAGCTTGCACATTGATTTAGGGTAATTTATTATCCATTAATTGGTTATGATTTGAGAGATAAAGGGCAACAATACAAGGTTAATGTGGATTAATTATCTCATTTTCCTATGAACCACTTGCTTTCCAAAGTAACTTCCATTTATGGTTGCTCGTATTTTGAAGGAAATTTGTATGTGTTGAAGGAATGTTTTAGTAAATTCCATTCATTTACTTAACCTTTGAGCATCTTGAGCTCTCTAATTCAGTATCACATATATCAAATTGCCTTGAAAAGATAATAAATATGGTAGCTATAAGGAGGAAAGATCCTTTTCATGGGGATACAATTAACTCACTTGCGCGCCAAGATAAAGACTTTCATTGGTATATGGCATATAAATGGTTTCAGAGTTTAACTCTTGAATAGAAGAAAAGAAACAAAATATGAACGGTTGGCTTAGTTAATGTTGGTTGCATGCCTGAAGTCTTCAACTTCGAGGAGATGGTTTCATGGTGCACCTAAATATTTGATTATAATAGTAGAACAATTTGAGTAGATGTTGAAGGGAACAACCCTATTACACTAACTCCCAAGATATTCAAAAGAATTCTTTGACTTCTCACATCCAATAAAAGTATTAGGCTTTGTGACATTGATTCTTTCATGGATTCACAGGGTGGTGGGATTAACTTGCTAAAATATTTCATGGTTCTCTCTACAAAAGTGCCAGTTGACCTTTCAACCATTGACATAAATATGTTCGCGAAGTGCATCCATATTTTTCATGGTTATTTGCACGATTGATGGGATGAGAATCCACTTCTCATATTCCCAGCTCAGTTTTACATGTATTGCGTTTTCTTTTTGAAAGGGAGTTATCTTCAACCAGGCCAATGTAATCTCAAATGAGATTTCCTTTCATTTGACCAATTATTTAAAGACTCATAGATTCTTCATGACTTCCTATTCGTTCCTAATAGTCCCCTACTATAATCCATTTCAGGGGTTACCCCTAAGAAGTAATTTGGATGTTTAGAATGAACAATTTCAATTTTGGTACCCTGTTCTTTGGAAGCATAAGGAAACAATCCTATTTTCTCTTATTCAAGATAGATTTTTGAGAGAATTTAGATTTATGTTGACTGTAGAAGCACCAACAAGGATGACCCAAGAAGCCGAGAATTTTCTCAAAGGGAAGGCAATTTGTGTACATCTAGAAGCTTATACCTGCAATAGGCTATATTGTTATGAGGGAAGTCCTTTTATGCTTCCAATATTTGTTTGTGATTGGTATTTTGTTGCAAAGTTCTATAGACAGTATAAAGCATGGTTTATCCTTTTTGATAGAAAGATAAAGTGGCAATTTATCTCATTTCCCTTTATTGTTTCCAATGTAACAGTAAGACACTCCTCCCACTTGTTAGAATTATCTAAAGTACTAAACATATTTAATTTGAAGGAAGCACAACCTCTCCTAGGTTTTGATCTTGAAGGGTTGTTTTCACAACATTTGGCTTCTATGAGATATATCAACTTTTTTACAAGGATTGTTGAAGAAACTAGTGATAATGACCCAAATACCCAAAAGAAAAGGGGAAAACAACCATGTAATGAAGATGTGGTCATAGAGATTAATTCCAACACTCAACAACAACAAAATAAAAAGAGGAAAAGAGGTAAACATGCAACCAATTCCCCATACATGTAGGAGTTCCTCCTCTACACAAAAGAAACAAGAATCAAATGTTAGCAAAGAAGATAATAATCAAGGGTGTGTTGCAGGAGACAATGAGGATGACCCACCCCTTTATAATGTTGAAAGAACTCATACAATATCTCAATGAAAGAGGAAGATAAGCTCAAGCAAGAAGGATTCATAGAATTTAGAAATCCCAAGAGATGTAGTCGACATGAAATTTGATAGTACCACTTTACCCAATTGGGTAACCCTTCAAATTGTTGAAAACTAGTGAATTGCATAGGAGTTGGCTCAAGAAGAGCCAATAATTTTTAAAGAATAGTCATTGACATTGCATAATGTGCAATATAACAAAGAAGACAAAAAAAATGCAAATTGAAAAGGTCCAAGTGAAAAATAAGAAAGTAACTCAGTAGTGGAATTCTGAGGTTGAAGACTCATGAGTTAGACCTTCATGAGTCCTAAAGTTGCACAACACTACCGAAGATTCCCTTTCCCATTCAATTTCAAAACATGAGTTGGAAATATCAGGTTAAAAAGGAGAATAAATGAACTCGAGGAAGCATTGAGTCCCAATCCATTGTTTTTAGAACAACTGACTATTATTTCCCCAGATCAAATTCCACCAACTATACCTGGGACATCTACAAAGGTGAGAAAAGTCACCAAATTACTGAGTGGAGTTAGATTGTACATCCTAGAATATATATATATATATATATATATATAACAAGAACAACTATATTTGTATTAAAAAAGAGGTTGTAGCAGAGTTGAATCAACAAGATAATACATGAGTTTATAAAAGGATAGTGAACATCTTGCTGTGAAGAGAGAGTTCCATCTCTTGCCATTCAGGTGGCTCTGGTTTTTTTACAAAACTATTATCATTTCTCCAGGTGTAAATTCTAGCAAAGAAATGTAAACGATAAACAAATTTACATAGCAGAGAACTTATCTAATTGAGTTTGAGGATAGTGTCCACTTCCTTCGAATTCTTTTCTCTCCTTGTCTTCTCTTTCCTAGGATGAAACTCTTGTTCTACTTCATGTGATTCCATGGAGCCTTTAGAAGAGACTATAGTTCGTTGAATTGTAGCCTGTTGGATTAGAGCTTGTCAGATTCTCTATTTTCATGTTGAAGTAAGTGGATTTGGTGAGCCTTTTTGTTCATCACCTTCAAAATTGTTGTTGTCTCCTTATCATTCCAATGTTCCTATTCTTGGAGTTTGGTCTCAAGCTAGGCAAATTTTCCTTTCTAAATATCCAATTCATGGTGTTTATCCTGCATAGTTTCTTTAGTCATCCTTGTTTCACATGAGGAACATTAGTAGGGTGGCTTGTTATGCCTCCACATGGTTATGACAGCCCCAGAGCACTCAAATTATCTATTGATATGGATGAGTAGGCAAGAAGGGGTCAACTTTGAGCTATGGTGGTAGAGAAATACCAAGTTGATGAATGAAGGATAGAGCCAAGCATCCTCGATTAATATGTATATCCCAAAATTGAAATGTACCCCATGTAGATCCATATGGTTTAAAAAGAAAGAGATGAGAATAGGGTACAAGTATGACAATGGATAACAGAAGGTAGGAAATCTCCCACATTCCGACATAAGTGATACTAGGTACTATTTAAGAAATGGAATGTGTGCAAAGTGATGAGTGTGTCATATGGTGCTTCCACTCGGACATGGGTGGTGTAAGTTTTCCAAGTGTCCAGCCGATGACATTGGCATGAGGTTTCTGATGGGAAGGGTCATATTTAAACAATATTTTAAGTCCAAATGCATAATCCTAAGGTAGGTTTTTAATTGTTGAGACCCCGTTATGCATAAGTTTCCCTTGTTCTAGGTTCCTAGCATCTTTGACAAGTGAATCGACCCTATTGTTCTGATGGTGAAAGATATAGAATTATTTTATTGTGTGGAATTTTTCCCCTTCTTTGGTGCTTCTTTGGTAGGTTCTTTGTGAACTGTGTTGCTTACAGGTGTTAAAGTTCCGCTAGTCATTGATGACCAATTCAGAGTCACCAATTACAATGAGATATTTGATTTGTTCTATCAGGAGAAGTTTCAATCCCATGCAGACAACCAAGGACTCGACCTGGTTGTTGGAAGAATGACCAAGGCACCAAGAAAATATTGGATTCTCTATTCACCAAAGTCACAAAGTAGTCCCCCCACACTTGTTCCCCCTTACGTCGTATAAAATACTAATAAGTGGCTTAATATTATTTCACAAGCATGGGAAGTTAATTCAAGCAGAAGAAATTTATCACATGGGAAGTTAATTCAAGCATAAGAAATTTATCACAAAGGATTGTCACCTTCATGGAATATTTGAAAAAGGCCTTAGAACATGATGAATTTTTTTATAAAAATGCTTTAAGTAACTTTTTTGCATGGGTTTCTAGTTTAAGCAATTATCATAGAAACCAACAAAAGTTGCCTTCAAACCATAAAATAAAGCAGTTAAAAGTAGGCTAGATGGAAAGGATACAAATGTTATGAGATGTAATTTCCATGTGTACAAAGATAAATGACAAAACAAGTGTTGCATTCTTTAAAGAACTATAAATTGTTAAATACCTTGAAGGCCCACCACTTATAAGAGATTCTATGGTTATAACTAAAGAACAACTAAACATAGATTTGGGTGTGATTAAAGCTTCATGGGAAAGCTAGTTTGATGACCTAACTAAATTTCCAGAGGATGAAATAAGTGTTGATATTATGGTAGTTGCGGGAGGTATTAACCTCCACGTGTAAACCTGAAAATTATAGAATATTCTGGGAAGCAAGAAGAAACCCTAAAGCATTGGACATAACCCTAGAAGACAAGTCGACTAAAGGAAAAATTTAATATTGAGTTTTTAGCCTCCAAAGTGAGAAGTTGGCCCAGAAAGCTAAGTAGGAGTAGTATAAATATAGGATGTCAAAGCTCATTTGAATCACACAGCTCACAACTATAGAAATATAGTGCGCACTCCATAAATTCAATAAGTGCGCAAGTCTATAGAGTATCTGCAGCTGCAACTACTGCAACTAGTATTTTCAGTTTTAGGCTTGGACTTTCTCTTGGTTATGGTTTGTAATTTCTTCTTGGTACACTAGCTCTAGAGAGTGGTATGCTACCTTGATTGGCTTTTGGACCTAGGGTTTGCTTCCATAATTATTTTTTCTTTCAGGGTTAAGGTGCTCAGGGGTGGCTTCGACCTATGGTTGGGTGACAATATTGCTATATTTTATATGGTTAAATGAGCACACCTATTATTTCTAACAGGTTATTGTCCCACACTATCTTCGGATAGTCTAACCGCTGGAAGATAGATTGGGAGGATTTGCTTAGTTACAGTTGCAGTCAAAATTTTGCTGCAACAACGAAACCTTAACCCTCTTGTTAAGGCACCTTATGTGAAGTGATTGACCTAATTTCTGGATAGCCTAGTGTGCTCTAGCCTAGCGCACCTCCTAGTACTCTCAACAAGATAAGACATCAAGTTTGATTTTTTGGTCAAAGTCAAAGGTTGACCAAGTCAAAGTCAAAGGTTGATCAAGTCAAAGTAGTCATGACCTACTCTATGAAGTCAGAAAACAAGTTAGAAGGGGATTCTAACTTCATAGCATGGAATACAAGGATTGATCTCATCCTTGCCAAGAATAAAGTGTTTGATATCGTGAAAGGAAAAATCGTGGAACCACAGTTTGAAGAAGGAAAAGAGAAGGAACCTTAGAACGTTGCAATTATGGAGAAGTTTAAAGACAATGACATCAATTTCATGAGTATCATAGTGGACTCTGTAAAAGACCACATGATACCCTACATCTCTCATCTTAACTCATCTAAGAAGATGTATGATGCCCTAACCAACCTCTTATCAGTCAGAAACATTGGACAAGTAATGAGTCCGAAGAATGAGCTCCGTGACATGAAAATGAATGATGATGACAGCATAACATCATACATTGTGAGAATCTCTCAGTTAATAGATCAACTACAAGCTATTGAAGAAATCATTTCAGAGAAGTAACTGGTAAATATAGTACTCAATGGTCTTCCCAAGACATGGGATGCATTTGTCGCAAGCATGAACACAAGAAAGGAGTGTTCCACATTTGAAGAACTTTGGATTTGCTACGCAAAAGAATAATCAAGAATTAACACAAAAGAGAAATCCTAAAAGAAATACGATGATCAAGCCTTCACAACAAAGTTCAAGAATTTCAAGAATAAGAAGAAGTTTGGCTCAAGGAAGAAACCAAATCAAGAAAAGGATATGTCAAAGATACAATGCTTCAACTATCCAAAATATGGTCACTACAGGAACCATTGTCCCGAGTTAAAGAAAAGGAAGGAAACAGATGAAGCAACAGTTGTTGAAGAAAGGGAAACCTCAAAGAAAGTCAAGCAAGATAAAACAAACTTCTTCTTCTAAGTCAAGGTAACAATATTCTTCAAAGACCTTGTATATACCATGTTTACATAGTTCGTGTACATATCATGTATATCTATTTCTTAGAATAAAATGTGTTACCTATGGAAGAATAAAAGGATAAGGATCACTATCACGATGAGTACAAGTCAAGCAATACACATGAAAAGATGAAGCGTGTTGAAAATCTTTGGTAAAAATTCCTATGGAAAATATTATATAAGTAACAAAGTCTAGATAAGCCGAAATCAGAATCAAACCTGAAGAGACCTAGAAGAAGTCAAAACAAAAAGAAGTCAGCAACCAAGAGGAAATTAGAAAAAGACTTGTGACACCTTGAAAAAGGAAATAAGAATACATACATAGGTGTGGACTATCTTAGATGGAGGGAGATGATTATAGAATTCCAAAAGAAGAGCATGCATGAAGCAAGGAGTAGGAGGGAGATAATCTTAAATAATATGATCCATTGAGGATTATGAAGTATCTATCCATGTTCCCATTGAAAGTAGCAGCCATGAAAAGAAACACGTGTTCAGTTTGACTCTAGAAAAAGTCTTCTTCGAAAAGAAGCCTTAAAGTATCTTGGTTGTCAATCTACATCCATGATCCTATGATGAAAGGAATAAGTTGGAATCTTTAGAGAATGAAATATATAGAAGACCCATGGATCCAAGAGATAAAGAAAGACATGAGTAAGAACATGAAGATTCCAAGAAAGAAAGAAAAGCAAGAACAACCAATTATTATACCAAGAATCACAAGACTACCAACTTGGTTTGAACTCACTAAGAAGCAACCGAGTAGAAGAAATGGAATTTATGATAAAGAACGGTGTGAAAAATACTTATGAATGGAAGCATTGCAAGATTCAGAGGTTCTTCCAGGAGGAGGGAGAAGACTATGACAACAACTTGTTCCAGATATACCTCTTGTAGTATCCATGGATTGGAATTTACATGTAAAAGATTGTTCTTTCCAATAAAGCAAGTGAGAAAGAAGATTATACCAAAAAGAGACCCATGTATGCAGATATAAGAAGACCTTGTATGGATTCAAAAAAAATGATGCAGAGTGTCTCATACACAGCAGAAGCGTGGTGAAAACTTTCTATGAAAGAGATAGTGTATCAGAATAGTTACTTAGAAGTTTGGGATGATGGATTGCTAATCCATGGAAAACTCTCATGATGACAAAAGAATTTCTACTTGGATATGTTTTAGTTTGAGCCTTGCCACGATGTCATGAGCTATTAGGAAACTAAAGTGTTGAATTTGACCATGATATATTGTAATGATCAGAGCTATATGAAGCCTTCTGAGAAAACCAGTGTTCCATGACAGACTAAAGTACATTGATATCAAGCATTACATTCTCCATGATGAAGTCCAAAAAAGAGAATTGGTTCTTCAATATATCTCCACAGATGAGCAGATAACAGATATTCTAGTAAAGCCTTTGTCCAAGATGAAAAAGTTGCATACTTAAGAAACAAACTGAGGCTCGTGGAGAAAACTTCCTTATTGAAAAAGGAAGAGATTACTCCCAGGTTGGGAGGGAGAACTGATGTGATATTGATTTATGGACAGTCATTTTTCAGTTCGAAAAATGGTCTAGGATGAGCAGTTCCTTTCCAGTTTGGAAAGTGGGTAGAGACTTTTCACAGGCATGCATTTTCCAGTTCGGAAAATGGTCCAGATCAGACAATCATTTTTGTAGTGAAAATGGTTCGATAGATTGTTGATGTACCATAGACAGTGATTCCCCTTGTGCCCAGTGTGGGGGAATGGTCTAATACAATCATTCTTCTTGGGAGTCACTCTAAGTAGTTTTCAAGTAGAATGGTTTGCCTTGCCGGGAAGTCATTCTTTTGAAGTTCACAGTTGTGAGTAGTTTTGAAAAATGATTCATTTTGGAGGTTGGTGTAGGACAATAATTTCCATTAGGAAATGGTCTGGACAGTCATTCCCTAGGGAAGACTCATTCTATCTAGGTTGCACTATGATTAGTGCCAGAGGAATGTCCCAGTTAGATGAATGATCTAGGTTTAGAAATCAGGGACATGCATTCCATAGGGAAGACTCATTCTCTCCAGGTTGCACTATGACTAGTGCTGGAGGAATGGCCCAGTTAGGTGAATGGTTCAGGATCAGAAATTAGGTACAAATATTCTTCTATGCTTGAGAAGAATAGTCCAAATAGCCCATGGTTGATGTTTTACCTTCTGAGGACAGATGCTCTTCCAGATCTCACAGATGTGAGTGGAAGAATGGCTCAGATGACTCAGTTTATATCATGATATTGTTTTATGCAGGTTGATATCAGATGATATGATTTCTATGGAGATTGTATGTCTCTGGAATGTAGATGTATGCTATTGTGATGAATGTGTTCCACTGGTTGTGAATATGTGTCATTGATTAAGTAGTTGTGCGCTACTTGGTGTGGTTGTGTACCACTGGATAGTAGTTGTGTACTACTATGGATAGACACAGTTGTGTTCTATTGAATGGAATTGTTCAAATTGCCATATAGACTATCAGTAGTGTTGGAAATGATTATCAACTAGATGGATAGTCAGTGTCTTGGTGGACAGACATTCTCCAGACGGAAAATGGTTCAGGACATTTATTCTTCTAGGACATATGTTTGAATTAGAAGAATAGTCCTTGTATCCCATGGTGTGGCTTCCAACATCTGTTGAAATAGTTATTCTTCTATGACATATGTTTGGATTAGAAGAATGGTTCTTGTATCACTCTGTGGAGTGAGTGATTTATTCAACATCATGTATGATTACTCAGAAGGAGTATGGCTTCGAGAGATGATTAAGTTGATGTTATTAGATGATACTGATAGCGATGATGGTGCTTGTGATCTAATCATGAGATAGCTTGTGTGGCTATGATGATGTTACTGGTTGAATGGTATGTTTGTGCTCAAGATCATTACTTTCAATACCTCCCTAGCTAGGAGGGAGTGTTGATATTATGGTAGTTGTGGGAGGTATTAACCTCCATGTGTAACCTTGACAAGAATAGAATATTCCAGGAAGCAAGAAAAAACCCTAAAGCATTGGACATAACCCTAGAACACAAGTCGGCTAAAGGAAATATTTAATATTGAGTTTTTAGCCTCCAGAATGAGAAGTCAGCCCAGAAAGCTAAGGAGGAGCAGTATAAATACAGGACGCAAGAGCTCATTTGAAGAACATAGTTCGCAACTGCATAAATCTAGTGTGCACTGCAGAATTTCAGTAAGTGCACAAGTCTAGAGAGTAGCTGCAACTGCAGCTACTACAACTAGTATTTTCAGTTTTAGGCTTGGACTTTCTCTTGGTTATGGTTTGGACTTTCTTCTTGGTACGCTAGCTCTGGAGAGTGGTACGCTACCTTGATTGGATTTTGGACCTAAGGTTTTCTTCCAAAATTATTCTCTCTATCAAGGTTAAGGTGCTCGGGGGTGGCTTCAGCCTATGGTTGGGTGACAATATTGCTATATTGTCTATGGTTAAATGTGCACACCTATTATTTCTAAAAAGAAGTTGGTGGCTTGTTACCTTTGTAAATAAAAATGAAGACCACTTGGCATTAGTTGAGTAGTTGCATTTTGAATGTGAAGTAATTGAAGAAGAAATATTTTCACTCAGGGTTAAACAAGATATCATCATCCTGCCAATAAACGAATACATTGAAGAATGGATCAAGAGATCATTGGCAAAAATATTTAACCCATAATAACTACCAAGAAGTAGTTATTCCAAGAAGGTTTGAAGCCTAGGTATAAATACATGAAGATCTCGAAATCGAAGAAATCTGCAAGAGAGGGAGAGAAATACATCCATCCATCTACCATTTGCATTTTCTTTTGAAGCATTCCCCTTCTTTTCTTCCCAGTTTGTGAATCATCCAACTTTATTGGTAACTCACTATTTACTCGTATAACGAATCCCTGACTTCATTTCTCCTTGTCTTGCAAGTTACCGATACTATTTTATTTGGTTCATGGGAGACCCATCTGAGTCCATTAGGACGAATGCATTTCCTTTTATTGTTCAAGTATAAGAAACATTTTTTTTTTCCATAGGAAAACATTTTATTCGAACTTGAGTATCTCTCAGTAATTTTTTTTTAACTAAGTCTTGCTCCAAAAAAAAAATCTCAATACATGAAATAATGGATGTTATGGAATAGATGTACCTTCTTGTTATTAGATACCAAATTATTATCTTTTTTATTATAATTTATTTGTTTAGTTATTTTACCACTTGGTCCACTGAGAGGTGTTCAGAATGAATTTTTGTTTTGAGCAAATATATTTAATATTCGAGTTAGAAAGAGGAGTACCACCTCTATAAAAACATAGAGGGGAATCTTGATTAGACTTTTAAGAATACCTTAATAAGAAAAGAGATCAACACCTCATAAATCTTTTCAAATTCTTACATATTCTTACATATTTTCAAATTCTTACATATTTTTTTTATTCTCTTTTTTATTCAATGAAAAACTACCAATACCTAATTTTTCAAAGTTTTTATTTTTTTGTGAAAGACCATCAACCACTTATCTAGGTAAGTGAATCAATATCATATGACTAAGTTTTGATAAAGTTTTTTAACAATTTCATCACTTTTTCCTATATTTCTTTGTACAAGAGTTACTATGTATGAAATATATTTAACTTAATTGTGAGTGGGAACAAATTTTTTATAAAGAGTAACTTTTGTATGTGAGTATTTTAAAAAGTTGATGATTAACTGATTTGCTAAAAGGTATATAAACTTTCCTTTTTTTTATTTTCTTGTTTTCATGATTTAACAAGTTATAAGAATCATTAGTGTAATGTATATTATAGAATTGAGTTCTAGAAGGGCATTCGAAGTGATTTTCATCATCTATGACAAATATTTACAATTTTTTTCTTGCCATAACATTTTAAGTCTTGTCTAGAACTTCTAATATCAATACTAAGCTTGTGAGAGTTTGTTCTTATTTTAACAATGTTAATTGAGTTATTTAACCTATTCATAAAGAAAAAATAGTTTCAAATTTTACATTAAACTTATTGCTCTCTTCATAGTATATTAACTTTTTCTCATTATATGTTTATTTTTGACAATATAATTTATTTTTAAATTTAGTTGTCATAATTTTTTTTGATATTATCAATATTTAGAAAAGTGACTTCCTCTTAAATCCACTAATAATATAAGGAAAAGTGTATTTATATTTTTTTCCTTAAATTTTATATATATTAAATTTTTTAAGTTTATTATTTAGATTAATTTACATTATGATTTCTTTCTTTCCCTGCAATACTTAAATATAGATAAATATTTTATATATTACAGGTCACACAAAATTAGTGTATGAAACCCTTTGATTTGTAGGACAAGAGACTCCCTCAACAAAACAAATTGACTACTAAAATCATCACTTTTAAATTTTAATATTCAAAATATTTTTTTTAACTTATATTAAATACTATATTTTTTTTTTATAAATATTATATATACGATTAATATGATTTTTTTAATTTTAATATTTAAAATAAACTTATTTTTAATATTTGAATTTATCTCATTTTTATTCTTCGAAATAAAATATATATTTTACTACTTTATCATCATAAAAATTACGGATATATTATCATAAAATATATTACGGATATATTACTACTTTATCATCATAAAATATATTACGAATATATTATCATAAAAATTTATTGCTTTAAAACATTGACATATAATATCGGATTACAAAATACAATATATGTGTTGGTCATGTTGAAGAGGGGCACTTAATTGAATAGAGGTTTAGTTAATGATCTTTTAATCTTAAATTATAATTTGATGGCTATACATTGAAGATGCCGGTATATTTTTAGTCGTCCTCTAAAATCAATAAGTCAGATTTATTGTTGATAACTTCCTTGCATTTATGAATGCATCAGTTAACATATTTACTTTTTAACATTTACCTAATCATATTAAGAAATTACTGTAACATCATATGATTGCCACGTTTAAATAATTAACCTTTGAGATTACCACGTTTAGCAGGCATTCCTTTAACTTCATTCTTGAAAATTACACGTATTAGACAAGCCACGTTTCCATGCTATCACGGATTTAATCAACTATCTGCGCGTTTCCTCTAGCTCGAATTTCCTCAACTATAAGCCTTTCGGCATTCACCAAGCGCGAGTTAACGGCTATGCTAATTACTCATATAATCACTCAACACCATCAACAAAGTTTGATGAGCAAAAGTATCGTAATCGTACATATGATTATTATTATTACAAGGTGCTTAAAGTGAGTGAATATTTTAATATATATTTATATTTTTTAATTTAAAATAATTTATATTAAATTTAAATATTTAAAAATAATATTAATATTTATTAACTTGCGGTTAAATTATAACTCAAATAAAAGGCCAGGGGTCTCTCGAATGATGTCTAGCATCTCCAAGTGATTCCTAGTGATTCTGATAACAAGAGTTGTTGGTGCGGTTTAGGTATGAAAATTGCAATATTGGAAAAAGAAAAATTACCATTTTGTTAAATTCCATCCTCCGTCAAAATTGCAATTTTGTTAAATTCCATCCTCCGTCCAACGCTGAGTTGGGAGAGATCGATTTGGGAAATGGGAAGGCAGTTACAGAGAGCGAAAAGTCGTCGTTATTGACTTGACAAACGAAGAGTCTAGCGTCTAGAGTTCTTTATATGTGAAGCGTTGTACATAGCCAAGAACACACAACTCAGAGGCAGAAATGGATCTTCTTGTGATATTATTGTTTCTCTCCATGCCTTCCTCTGGGGCTTCCAATCATCGATATCTGTATTCCCATACTCATCATCAGGGAGATGGCTTATATGACCACATGCCACGTGGATCAACTTTGCTTCCACGTCATTTTTATATTTGTAAATCAAGTATATTGAAAAAATGAAAAGAATTGTACTATATGAATTTAAGAAATATCATTTATTTAATGTGAAAATGAAATTATATTAATATATTGATGTTAACAATTAAATAAAAGAATGTTTCATAATAAAAATTTTATATTTTCATGAAATTCTTTCAAATCAAAATTCAATTCAATACATTTAACAAACTCACATTATTAAAAAAAATAAGTGTTATTCTTTGCTCTCTTCTATATTTGGTATGGTGGTAGGGAAGAAGTTTATAAGACAAATTATATAAAAAGAGACAATGCTTCAAACTAATATATGAGTTGATGTATTTTTCTAACAACCACTAATTAACTATAATGAAACATAGTTATCAAAGTTAAAACCATTTTCACAATGAACTTCTCTTCAACCTAGAGGTGAAGACAAACTCAAAATGGTGAAGACAGAGCCAAATAAAAGCTGAGGATAAGATCCCACCTTCACTATGAAATGTGAAAACATGCATCTCATCTTATTGTAAAACTACATAAAGATGTTTGTTTTATGTCCATAAAGGTTTTTGTTATCTATATAGTCTGATGTACTTAAAACCTTGTTTTTCAGTACAAAAAGGGTCTAATTTTATCATGCTTCATCATACAAAACCAAGGTGGAAAATGTTGCATGATGAATACACTTTGGAATCCATCATTTCTTAGTACATAAATTCATTATCCTTCAGTGATGAATAAGCTAGCAAGGTGGGAGTTGAGTCAAAACATGCACTAAAGCCACAAATTTTCACCATCATCCTTAAGATGTACTACAACTTTTCATAAGATATAGGATATAGATCCTCAATAGGCACGTTTCAATGGACTTATCTCTTTGAAGACACTTTTCCAATGCTACAACATTCTTTGACTCATAATATTGATCTCTCAATTTGATTAGTATTATGGAATTCATCGCTACCCCATTAACATCCTTATCTCTCTGTAGATATTTCACTTTCTCTAAATATAAGATGTGATTCTCCTTCAAATGTTGTACATTTTTTACAATGAACTAGAGGTATTTTCCAAGCCACAAGTGGATGGCACTAATCCTTTCTGACCTTCCTAGGAATAATGGAGTGACAAGATCACTGCCATGGTCATACCCTTCTTCGAGACTAAGAATCCTTCATGCCATTGGTCATTTACAGTTGGATCAACACGCTTTGGTCTTAAATTGTTGACCTCTTGGAGGTCCAAAGGATTGGAGGGGGTTGGATGAATCATCTTGCCAACACATCTAAGACTTTTCTTATTAATAATTGTTTGTAACATCTAAGCTTCAACAATCATGTGGAAAATAGTGCATTTTAGGTACTCAAGAATTATGGTGTTTTATTTTGCATGTTGAATTAGAATGTATTTTTGACTATAAGGATTTCTATAGTGACTTTTTATTTACACATGTGAGTATTTAAAACTTCTATCTCCTTAGTAAAAACCACAGGTTTTTCTCCTACCATGGGTGATGTTTCATGTATTATTTTAAATATTTATAAGTTAATATGAGTATCATGCATTTTCAAATCATGTTTTGAATCAATCTCCATAAGATTTAGTAACTCATCCTAAGGACTATAGCCAACATCTTCCACTTCATCACCCCCCACCTCCCTGAGAAGGAATGTATTCTAGCTATGTGGCTTTCGTAATCATTAATAACTTTATGTAATTCAACTTCTTATGATTTTTCTTTGTAACTTAAAGTGATGTATGATTGTTTACAACATTAATATTTAGAAAATGATTTATGATGAACTAGATAAGGTTTTAAAGGCTCAATTTATTTCTTTAGGTTCCAATTCCCATATGGTAGAAGATAAGGTTTTAAAGGCTGAATTTATTTCTTTAGGTTCCAATTCCCATATGTCTACCATATGGATTCTTTAAACAACTCCGCTAGATTTTATACTTCTTTCTTCCTGAATAAACGTAATAATATCATGCGCAGATGATAAAGAATTAAAGGATTCTTATTACCCAAGACATGGAGATTATCCTCCCTTAACCCAACCATTTTAGTTCCAAAATTCTTATTGGTAGGAACTTTTGTGTTATGATTTTATCTTATCCAATCATATCCCCATATAATTCTATAAACTCATGTTCAATTCCACTTTGAGTTTTATCCCACTCTTTATGAGCAATATTCTAAACTTGAATATACATGGAAGTCAAATCCTCATCCATTGTTATGTCTTTAACCTCTACATTGATCCTCCATTTTTTCAAGTTACTTGTAAATTGAAAATGATAGTCCAACATAAATGGATTTTCATTTTGATAGAGGTATGATAATATTACTATTTCAACGAGTTCCAAGTCCACACCAAACATCTTATCCATGGTTTCCTTACCGCATTTTTTGGGGTTGGTCTTAAGTCTAACTTCCATTCTTAACGAAGTGGTTGATACTAACCAAGGCATAGTTAAAAGAGGGTGTTTTTTTTCCTGTTTTGATCTGATATTCCCTCCCCCAACTTAATATTAGGTAGTCATTACCTCAAAATTATGTGTTGGTAGGAGGTGTGGTGAAAATCAATTTAGAATTAAAATCAAACACGTAATCAATGAGATCATTCTTCCTAGCTCGTGGACATAGAAAGACTAGATTGGAAATCCTCAAGATTGTAGTATCTTGGTGGCCCTCAACCTTGATTCAAGAAAAAATATTTATCACAGGGTCATCCAAAAACCCCATCACTTAATCCAAGACCAATGGTATCCACTCTCTCCTAGCTTCATCAAGCTTAATTTCGATGGTGCATTAAAAGGAAATACGGAGCCCACAAATTTGGGGGTGGTTTTCGTAATGACAAAGAAAATATCCTCTTGACAATTACTAGAAATATAGGCATTGACAACAAAAATGTCGCCAAGCTATCATCCCTGGCTTACAGTCTCCAAATTTCTACTCAAGAAGGATTCACCAAACTAGTAGCAAAAGGAGACTCCAAACTCATCACCTGAATGATGCAAGGTCTCCAACAAGGACCACTTATCAGTAAAATAACAAGAATTTGGAGATTGGAAGAAAGCCTAGAACACATTCAATACCTTCTACCTGACATTCCAGCCCTCATTCCCTCCCTTGTCTACAAGACAACTAATAAACAAGCAAACATAATGGCAAACAAAGGAATCTCTAAAGTGTAGGAAAATTTTGACCAAGCTTGCAATCCTTCATAGTCAAACCTATTAACAGAAAACTGCTCCACACTCGTAGTCGAGGACTTAAGACCCCTATATGGGGTGTCAGGGATGCGACTGATAGCCATTCCAAATCCCAGGAAGCATGTGGCTAGATCTTGTGTGACCTAGTTGGTAACATCATATCATACTTAGGTGGCAACAATGTAGGACAAAAGGTTCAATGTTGAGGGAATGGGTTTAAATGCATTGTTTATTACTATGCATGACAAGTAATCTCCACCTCTTCGACTGATACATCTAATTGGTCATGACTTCATCTAATTATCTCGACCATCATTCGAAAAGGTTGCAAGGTTGAATTCAAAATTGTGTATAATGGAGATATTGGGGAATTAAGGATCCATATTACAATAAAAAGGAATGTCAGCTCTCCTGTATGTGATTTCTTTGTTCTTGGCCTCTACATGGCCTCCCTTTTATAGATAACATTCATCGCTCTATTTCTTCACCCAGTTCCCTTGTCTAAATCCATGCCGCCTAGTTGGGATGATCAGTAAGACTACCATTGTGGTTGCGGATCTCATCATGACCCCTCCATATTAAGAAATTCAACCCCAGAACCTGTCAATAGAAGAGTGTCGTAGGACACTTGGGCCTCCACCAACAAGTTTTGGGAATTGACCCCTCCCCATATCATAGAAGAAATAGGGAACGCAGAGAATGCAATTCATTTGGAATATGGAACTATCCATGACTAAGAAGTAGACAAAAAGATGGTAAATTGGATTCTAGACCCCAATAGATCCATATCACAAGAAACCAAGTATTCATGAACAATTGACCTCTATTGACATGTTAAGATGATTTTTAGAAATATTTTGCAGAACCAAGATGGGGCTCATGAGGAAGTGCTTCTATAGTTGGATGAAGTCATGCATCAACCTCGATACATTACGGATATAATTCCTCCTTTGTTTCTTCATCACACAGAAAAACCTCCTAGTAGCCTCCATCCTTCCAATAGTGGGAAATTTCTGAGGCCAGGAATCATCCCTCTGAATAAATTATCTATATGATGAACATTTTGCTAATTCTACACTTGTTTCCTTAGTAGTCGATATTATCACCATATAAGGAATTACAACAATTTATAAAGGCTCAATAGTATATCTAGCATAGTCAAAATTCAAAATATTGAACAAAATTTATGGACCGATGACTCATACCATTGTTGTTGTTTTGGTTTACCCAGTGTCAAGACAACAAGAAAGTGGATTTTGTTCAATTTTCCTCTTCTGTGATTAATAGAATTAAACTTGTTTGCTCTAAAAAAAAATCTACCTAGAGCTTATACCTCATTGACTATACCATTATTAAGGCTGTATAATACCCCACAAACATTCAATATTCCTTGTTTTGACCTTGTTCCAATTACAAAAATATGCTATGTGTACTAGTTAGACATCTAAAGTTAAGAAATATACCATTGAAGTATGATACTCCACCTATTTCTCCTAGTTATATGCTACTACCTTAAGTTTTTACCTTGTTCATAAATTTAATAAATTACAAGTGTCTACGTAGATTTCATGAGGAAAAATATATTCTTAGTGTATTTATGGGGTGCATGGTAGATATACCTTTGAAAAATAAAAATTTCCTAAATCTTGATGAGAAAATAGAGCATATCTAATTGGTAACAGCCCATAATTTTCTTCTTTGGCACTTATAATTTGGCAATGATGCATGGCTATTGATAGGTCTTCATGCTTATTATTTCCAAAAAAATGGAAGAGGTTTTGTTCGTTGACTATGAGATGCTCTCCTTTCTCTCAAAATGTTGACATATTTCTTTCAAGATAGTAATGGTGGTGTTGTTATCCTTCACCATTGAGTTTTCTTTGTTGTTTATGTAAATAATAGTAATTCTTCTTCTTAAACAATGACAATCTAAAAATTTTACCTAAATATAGTAATAACATCCTTCTTTGGGGTATTATAAGGAATGAAATTGTCATTTGGAAACTATGGACATAGTGATGATGGTCCCCTTTTCATAACTTAGCAGCTCTAATTTTCTTAGTATAGTAACAATAAAAAAATTTCTCCTTCTAAGAAATAGATTAGAACTTTATCCTTGGTTTCTCAATCAATTCCTCTTTATCAAGCTCCCTCATTTTTCCATAGGTAATTTTTTTCCCTCGAGGATTCAAATATATCTCTTCATTCCTATATAAATTTGGCTATGTGAGGCCTCACATGGAAAAGGGTCTATTTCAAAGTTCCTCTTCATATTTTGGGTTATGTGTGATATGATGGAGGCTATTTGATGGTGGTTATATTTCCTTTGAATATAGATATGAAAATCACCTTCTAGTGAACACACACTTCACTCAAATAAAATGAAATCTCTTCAACAAGTTAAGACATCCTTCCTTAACTCCACACTAGTTTACAAACATGTGTTTTTCCTTAGCAAACCAAATGCAACTTCCTCTGTCTCATAATGTTTTAAATGAAAACCTTCTTTGGTGAATTTATTTCTTTCCAAAATGATATGTGCTTATTTGAGCTTATAGTCAGCCTTGATAGTTCGATGTTGTTGTCCCAACAATGGGCTCATACCTCTCATTCCATGTGTCTAAAATAAAAATTGTCACCTACTCATTATGTCATCATCAACGTGTCATCATTGTTGTCCATCTTGTAGTTGGCCTTCATGCTTGGGAATTAGAATATTCCCCCCCATGATTCTTGGTCATCGTACAAACTCATTGTGGCCTTGAACAATGGACAATGGGAATGATTTCCCATAGTAAAATTGTGGCCTTAAAGATATCCTAAATGATTCTAAATATCAATAATCTTTGGGTGGTTCTAAACATGATGTAAGAAAATATTTTTTGTTCAAAAACTAGAGCTTAATATTTCCCTCTTGTGCATACTTTTATATTCATACCATATTTAATTGATCTCAAATTAAAATCTTGGAAAACTGATTGAAGTATGTGCATCACCTACTCCTCCTCATATGTGTTCTTTGCAGTAAAGATGATGCATCTATTGGGAAAGCAGAAAGAATTTGATCTTTATCATGCAAGTCTTGTGAGTCCTACAACAACATATTTAATTATACTATCTAGGACCTTGAGACTAGTCTATTATGATATGAAGGGAAATCTTAGAGTGGACCTCGAGGCCATTTCCACTTTGCAACATTTCAAAGGGAATCTTAGTGTCATTTATTTATTTGGTTTTTAGTTTCAAGGGAAGATATTCATTTGCAGCTGTTGAAATTATAATCAGCAACAATACACATACAAACCAAGGGACACCAAAAATTACACTAAGAAACCTCGGAAGGGTAAAATCTATATTACATCATAAAATTCTTGTTTGTACATTATTTTGTACAAATGGTCTCTTTATATAACCATAGGTGACCATAAATACTAAGTCTTAATTAGGTAATTATATTGCATCATATCTATAACCATCTCTACAATATCTCCTTAAATCTCTCAACTCAATCCATTAGTGATCCAGATTATTTTCGACACGAAATGAGAGTGGAGATATAATAAAGAAATATACAAAGATATATCAGATATCCAATAATATAACAGATATTTATCAGAGATATAACCATAAACACAAATATACAGTAATACAAAATTTCTATTAATGACCGAAATGAACAAAATTGTAGAAATATAGAGTGAAAGACTCGGTAGAATGGTGGCAGCTTATCTTTGAGAAGAGATGTGATGGCTACTCGCATTCAAAAGAAGATGATTACAATGAGTCTCTAAAGGAATTTTTAACATAAAGAAAATCCAAAACCCTAACCTCAAAAGATGAAAAGCCAACAATTGTGTGGACCTCATTTTGGGTAGTTTGGTGTATCGACTTTGCGTGGGCGTAACTTTGGCATATGATCTCTGTTTGGGGTGCACGATAGCTCGTTGAAAAGGCATCGCTAAGGAGATTAATTTTTGAGGATCAATGAAAGATTTTTTATATCATTGAGGTGATCGATCCCAGAAAAACTTCATTTAGGCCCTCAAAATGGCCCCGAAAGTTTAGGAACCAAAAAACTACTAAAACTAGTAAATTTCTAGAAGACTATTTTGATGCAGTTGGACTAGGTGGGTGGCCACCGATATCCACCTAGAACATTCCTCCCTCCTTAGGAAGCAATGGTATCCATTGTTTTGAGTTCTAGGGAGAGATGGAAAAGTGTTTTTTGAATTTGTATCTTTACGAGTTGCTTGCTTTGCTGGAGAAGTTGCACTACTTAGCTTGTTGAAGGTTGTCACAAACCTGTGGTTGGAAGGGTTGGTACTTTTTAACTAGTATGGATACATGAGAATAATTTGTGAATAACAAATCCTTACACTTTTCTTTAATCTTGTCGACCTACTTCTGTTGGACAGAAGGTTCTTGGACAGAGGTTGCAGTGGTTGCAGTGTTGTTCTGTTAACCTTTTGAACAAACTGTGAAGAAACTAAATTTTGTAGTATGATATACTAACTTGTGGAACTGTTTAGGTGGAATAGTAGTTGGAACTACCTCTAGTATCCTATAGAGATGACCCCTAGAGTAACAATGACATTATGGGGTCGAGACTCATAAATAACATGATGCTTCCACATATATGGCTGGCCCAAAAGAACATCACAGACATCCAATGGGGAAACATCACATAATACCTCATCCTTGAAGGTTTGGGTGTTGTATGAAAATCTACATTGTTGGCTGACATGAATATCTCGTCCTTGGAGAAGCCACTTGATGTTGTATAGATGCGAGTGTGGTGTTGTCGAAAATCCCAACTATTTGATGACCTCTGCTGAGATGAGTTTCTTCTGGCTTCTATTATCAACAATAAAATGCACCGGGGTCCCCTTCACCCACATTTGTGAATTAAAAAGGCTCTCCCCATCTTTAGGATCTGATGGTTCTTCTAGTTGAATTGTTTTGGTCGCGACAGTAGTAGTGGGTTCTGCGTCGATGATCTATATTTTCCCATTATTTTTTGAATCAGATTCTGAATTGGGGTTTGCTTCCTTGTCTTTGATCTAGGCCAACAATGACTATTTTGAGTGACATTCACTAGTGTTGTGCTAGGGTATTTTGTGGAAATTGCATCACTTTCCAATGTCCTTCTTCGTACTTTCATTACCCTTCCTTTCTTGTGGCTTGGGTTGGTTTTCTGGAGGTTGTTTGTTAGGGACATATTTATCATGCTTTGGTTGTTATGGATTTGCAGACCGAACTCTCCTTTTTTTTCTGGTGCCTAAATTTCTACTCAATTTTGACAACATATTGATAGACAACTCCCAGTGATGACATGTCCAAGAAATCTGTTTCGATTTGGATGTACCTATGTAGAGCCCTGCAGTATTTCAGAACCAGATGTCACTTGGAGTCTTTGATAACCATATTAGTGCACAAGGTATGAAAAATATTTTTAAACTCCGACACTATTTGGCCCCTCTCTTGCCACAGTGTGGTCCATCTCATGTGATGGTCATCATAGTTACCAACGGGGTAATATTTCTCTTTGACTGCATCCATAAAAAAATCTCAAGTGGGATCAACCCCATATATTCCAGACTCTGTGGAAATTTTCTCCTAGTAATTTTCCCACCAATGTTTTACATGCGGGAGAGCCTTAAGGAGTGCGAAGGTGATCTTTTCCCTGTCACAAAAATTGTGAACAAAGAAATAACCTTCTAGCAAATTTAACCATTTTTCTAGGGCATGTGCATCGATCTGACCTTCAAATACGGGAATATCAAAATCAACTTGTACCTTGAAAGGATAGGTTCCTCCAAAGTGGTCACTTGATTAATACACGCATGTTATTATCAATAGGCATTGAAAGATATTGGAAAAATTCTCCATCATTTCATCCCGCTATTGCATGAGAGCTTGCTCAAGCATCAAATTAATAGAATCTTCTGCTCCACCATTTTTCTTTTCTTCCACCACAGAGGGTTTATTGGGCGTGCGAGAGAAATTTTCCTCAAGAGAGACAAGCTCGAGACCCAACTTCCTATACTCGAACCTCGTCGGGGACATGCACTGAAAAATGATCAAGAGAAACCTATTTTGATACCATTGATCCAGATTATTTTTGGCATGAAATGAGAGCAGAGGTATAATAAATAAATGTATAGAGATATATAAGATATCCAATAATATAATAGAGAATTATCATAGATATAACCATAAAAACAAATATAGAGTAATACACAATTTCTATTAATGAGTGAAATGTACAAAACTATAGAAATATAGAGTGAAAGACTCACTAGAATGGTGGCAGCTTAGCTCTGAGAAGAGATGTGGTGGCTACTTGCATTCACAAGAATATGATTACAATTAGTCTCTAAATGCATTTCTAACATAAATAAAATCCAAAACCCTAACCCCAAAAGATGAACAACCAATATTTTTTTGGATCCCATTTTGGGTAGTTTGGTGTATCAACTTCCCGTGGGTGTACCGTTGGCATACGATCTTTGTTTGGGGCACACGATAGCTCATTAGAAAGGTATCGTCGAGGAGATTCATTTTTTGGGCTCAATCAAATTCTATGACTATCATTAAGGTGCTCTATCCCCAAAAAACCTTCATTTAGTCCCTCAAAATGGCCCCAGAAGTTTAGGAACTGAAAAACTACTAAAAATAATGAATTGTCAGAAGACTGTTTTGAGCCAGTTGGACTAGACGGGTGGCCACCGATATCCACCTACATAAATGAGATCCTCATACCTAATATCTTTTCTTATCCTCATATTTCATTCATACATAGACATCAAGCTTGATCTACTTCATTATGTTTGTGCAATTATATATTTTAGACACTATTCATAATTCACAAGTATGAATTATTCCTTCATACTCCCCCTTAATGAATACTTGTGATCTCTTCAACTGATATTTGAATTGATCCAATCTTCAACATCTTATTATATGTTTTGTCTTCATATTATGTCTTTGGTCTTCTTCATTCTACAACTTCAATCTGCTTCTTGTACCTGCATAGTATAAAAAACATATTTGTTGAAACCTATATAAAAAAGTTACCATCCACCATAATACATTGGTCACCAACCACTATATCTGCCACTTCTATAAGAAAATATTTCATGTACAAGGTTCATCAACCATTCTTCCATCAAAAATCCCATACATGTACCTATAAATCCCCCTGCATCATCACAAATAATCATCTTGGGTATACTTTGGCTCACCCATACATCATGGGTTTTGGTGGATTACGCTCAACCATTACAACAAGTGATTTTTTTCTTATAACGAACCCTCCTCTTCCATGAAAAGTGGTTTATTCTTATCACAAACTACAAATTACATTAAGTGGTTTCTAGCTAACCACAAACCTTCAACATACAAATTATAGGGGTACAATTGTCTCTTCATGACCTACATCAACATTGAATAAAGTGCATAAAACATGTCTCTTCACTTCTTACATCATCATGTACTTAGATACAACATACTTCGTTATACAAACATAGGACCAATATCATCTTTGTTTCCATCAAGACAACATTATCAAAGAGTATCTTCAAAAATTTTAGGGATCTCATTCTCTATGCATGTCAAAGTATTTAACACATTGTACTACTTATTTACCTTTATTTTCTTCCTTTTTCATTCTTTATATTCTTTTGTTGTTGTATGTTTCGGTCCTTTTGTTGCTTCATTCTTCTTGTTACTTGTCACAACCCCCGTCGTTACGACTACATGTGATGCATAACAAGTGCATTTTTTTTCTAAACCAGGAAAGTAACAACAACAACAGTTAATCGACACAACTTGACGACGAACACAATGCATGCAATTCAGGAAAGAGACAATATAATGACCCAACATACTAGCACATCAGGAAATTGGATGCAACATGCAAAAATCAATTAGACAAAATAAAAACGACTACCTTCCCATCCTACCTTGGAAGGTTAGGACCTTTAGTACACATGAGCAACGCTCAAGCCTAGGTTCCCATTGATTTTGAACATTTAAGGTATGAAGGGTGGTGACTGTTCTGAGGAAAAAGGAGGTATCTACATCCAGCCTAACACATGCAAGATCATGCCTCTAAGATAAAGACAACCTCAATCAATCCAAACAAAACAACTTCGATGACTAGTAACTAGAACCTTCCCGACGAGCGAGGTACAATCACATTAACATTACAACAAGTACAACCTTACTTACAAAACAAACTCAACCACATCTAGAGGTGTGTAACCCTAAGCTAGGTTTCTTGTGCGCTTGTCGATCAATGCGCACAATGATCCATTCATAAGGTATCACGTCACCGCATTGTGGCAAGTGCACCAGGAACCCAAGCAAAAACAAAAATAAGTCTAAACCTTCAACCAAACATAAAATCCAATGTGCCTGAAATCCAACTTGTACCCTCATACATTATATGATGTTGTTAGAAAGGCACTCTAAACAATAAAGTAAACATGGATACAGAGTGACTAAAATCGATACATTCAATTGGTGCGACGATTGGATGTAAAGCATTAGTAGTTATCATCTTAAGGAATAAATCATAGCATAAATAACCAGTCACCATCTAAGGGTAAAAGAATATAACCATCTTTAAGCAACATATACCTTCCATTCAAGGGTTTATCATCCTAGTAAACTCATCTATAAAATTTTCTCATGGGTTCAAAATCCCTACAAGAAAATCAACGCTTAAATTGCAAGGAGTAAAAAGAGGAAAAAGGGGGAGACAAGCATCAGACACCCTTACTTTAAGTCATGCAATGAAAAATAATTAGTGACGATTTTGCGAGGAAACATTAAGAACTGCTTCATAATATTTAGATAAATTAATTAAAATCAACCATCATTATACAAATATCACGAACATCACACCCATCGTAAATTCAACATCCTTTATTGAAACTTTTATATCCTAACATTCAATTAATTAATACTATGAATCTAAAATGAAAATATCCATTTGTTATTACTCCCATTAACATGATCCACTGGTACCATAATCTCACTAATCAACGATCAACTTGGTTAAATATTAATACTAACACCCGGGCAACATATTTAAACTCTGCGCATGAATCAATATTGTTTTCGTGGCAGTGAGAATTATAATTGATAAAAGCATCACATTAAACCAAGTGAACTATTACTATTGCAAAGGAAAACAATTAATCTATTGTTGCAAAAGTTATAAGACTCATGTATAAGACATATAAATAAAACAATTGATATATAAAAAAAATTAATGTATTGTTGCAAAAGCTATAAGACTGATATATAAAACAATCCATATATAAAAACAATTAATCTATTGTTGCAAAAGTTATAAGACTGATATATAAAACAATTGATATATGAAAACAATTAATCTATTGTTGCAAAAGTTACAAGACTAATATATAAAACAATTGATCCTGCAAAAGTTATAAGACTGATATATAAAAACTTAAATCGATTGACAGTTGTTTTAATCACCGTTGTCAACACAATGATAGTTTACACAGTAATAAATCCATTGCCTAAATATTCAAGGCAACAAATACTCCATTACGGTAGATTCCAAAAAGGGAAACTGCGACAGGCAAGGTGAAATTCACAAGCATAATTTACCACAGTCATAGTGGCTATAAAGAGGCTATAAATATATGAATATTTAATTCGTTCCTGCCAGTTCTCTAAAAAAATCAGCATTGTCAATAGCTGGGATAGTAAAATTGTTTCCTGCCATTTCTATGATAACCACCAGGAATAGAAATCCCCAGCCAATGAGCTAATTGTCACTTGGTAGAAACGCGTGGTCACTGCCCTAATCAGAGCTAATGCTCAGTCGCTATGGTGAGGGAGAAGGAATCAATGAAATCAAACCATACAGAATATTACTTTAAAGACCCCTTTTAAAATAAAACTTCATTTGGTGCTTCATGGATTCTATGTGTGTTCATTCTAGTTGGATATTTATCTCCACAGAAAATTTACAAGCGAATTCCCAGCTGGCATATGCGGTGCATGGTTTTCTCGCCTGATTGCATTATTATTGGAGGTAACATGGCTGGATCCCTGCAAGCATGCACGCACAAGGTCACCGGTCACTGGAAGAGGAAAGACTTGAGAATGCAGGGCTCCTTAAAGATCGTGCATGGGGGTCACATTGGTGGTAGATAGAATCAAACACTTTGCGCTCATGGTGGACATTGAGGGTTACCCTAAAAATAAACACTGAGCAAGGGGTGAATGTCTGAGTAGCAACAAACACAGGGGACTAGAGCCATGGGAAGAAGGAACTAGGAATTCACTTTAGGTAAAAGGGCCTTCCATAGTGAGGTCATGCCCAAACAAACAGTAAAAAAACTACTCTCGTCTTCTCCTATGCACTAGTGGTAGATTTAAAGAAACCAAAGTTTATAACTAACTGACATTTGCTACTGCGCTACAGAAAGTAAAACAGATGAAATAAAATCATAATGGACAGAGCTAGTTGCACTATCAGAATTAAATCACAGGTAAATAAACTAAGGGAAAGTCCTTTAAGCATTCAAACAATAAACTACTGATAAAAGCTCATGGGGGAATCATGAAACCATACTGGTAAAAACTCACAGGTAATATAGATCAATATTAAAAACAACACAAGTAGCCAAAGAATCAATTCGCTTCTAAATACTGGTGTACCAAGAATGCGTAGAAACAGAGATCTAACTACCTTTCAACAAAATCACACGTGCGCTATCTCCCGGATAAATATTCATATGTAAAAATAAATAAATCTTTTTCTTTTAACTCATCTACGCATGCGTGCTCAACGTTACAGAAATGCATATACATGAGATTAACTACTATTCAATACAAATTATAGACATGCATACCATAGCCAAATTCAATGCTCCATAGTCGTTGTCCCGCGCACGCTCCATCCAACTCTTTCTTTCCAACCAATGAGACCTCACCGGTACCTCCCAACCAACGTTAGGGGTACTCTTCTTCCCTCTGAGCCCCCCGATCTGCAAAAGGGGTCACACACATAATACCAAAGAATGATATCTCTCCATTACACCTTGAAAGGTCGAGCTACCACTCATTGTCCAAGCTGGGTATCCCCAACTGCCACAAGAAAAGTTCAATCAAGATAAAATTTCAGCAGCGTAACCTTACGCATATAAAACGTGATCCATACTCCTCCCCTACCATCCTTTTTATAGAGTTTTCAAGTGTTTAGTTTCCCAAACCCTCATTAGATTCTTTTTTCATTTATTTAATTAGAAAAAACCTCCCCCATACACATGTCGCCCGATCCCCTAGTTTCACTAAAAAATCAATTTATTAATTAATTAAATTTCCTATTTCCCTCACCCACCTAAAAGTGTTCCTAAAAATGCTCCTCGGTGTCCCATTATTCCCTTACAATTCTTAAATGACTTACGCATTACTTAAATCCTATTTGAGTTCATAAATAGAAAGTTCCAAAGGCTAGATTCCTTACTAAGTTAGACATTCCCCTTATTCTTTAAGTTTCCCCCCTTTTTTTCTAAGTTTCCCCCTTATTCTTTTTAACTAAAATTCAGAATTAGCAAGTGTAACAAAACAACCATTTACCCTTTTAATAAATTTAATCCTCCATTACAATTTTTACTTTAATAATTAAAGTTTGAATTTCTTACCCCTCTTCTTGTTATATGTCTAATTAGTTTTTTTTTGTTTAGAGGTTCTACTTAGACCTAGGTTTTAAATTCACTAGTCTTGGTGACAGTTCTTCAGGGAAAATTTGTTATTTAAACTTTACTCATCACATCATTCATTTTAAGGCCGACTAGGTCCTAAGGAGGCATAATTTTCTAGGTGTTAGGTTTATTAACTTACTCGAGTTAAAACCACGACGTGCCCTTCAAGATGCACTACATGCTCCAAGGGTGCCACTCACCTCTTTCTATTTTATTTGTGTGACGTGCCCTTCAAGACGCACTACATGCTGCAAGGGTACCACTCACCTCTTTCGGTTTTATTTGCACGATGTGCCCTTCAAGACGCACTATGTGCTCCAAGGGTGCCACTTGCCTCTTGAATGAATTTGGTAGACGTCAAACCCCTCGAGTCAATACTTTTTCAGGTGATCTTTTGGGAGACTAAGGGCCTCTAAGGAATAAGGACCCTGCCTTATTGCACACCCCTTAGAATCATCGTGAGCGACTGTCATAGTCTGCCCTCATGGCAGCATGGGTCTTCTCGAACTACGTAATCGTTAACCTACAGTTCGATCCACGATGGGAGTGCTAGTAGGCGGTGGAAAGGCTACTGCCACACCTCTCCCTCAATGTCTCTGGTTGTTGTGTTTGACCCCTTTACTCAAAATGTGAGTCTGGTCGGCAAGCTATCGTCATCTTGCATCCATAAACGAAACATGTCAGCGATAACAATCAACATCATAATATCTTATAATATGTACATATGTCAAATCAACAACATTCAAACCCTAACAGTCCACTCCCTGACTTGATCCAGAGTCCAAGGAGTTTTATCAATGCCTCGACATCCTCTAACGTCCAAAGTCCTGCACACTCGGGAGAACCCAGTCAATAGCACCTTTCGATGTAAATACAATAAAAATAGCATATCGTCAAATCCACAATATCTCATAATCATAATCAAAACAACCAATTCTATAAAGAACTGGATCACTTACACACAAGTGTCCTCAAAGAATAAGTCCACTCAGTGCGCTCAAGAGCGGGATGTTACATACACCCCCTCGTGTTTTAAACTTCATCCCAAAGTTTCACAATATGTAAGTGCCGAAATAAAGTGTATCACAATATCATAGGTCTAGCTATCAAATAAAAATGGAAATTGTTGACTCATATCATATGCGTCCTCCCAGGTCACTGAGTGCAGACTATAGTTGTCCCATTGGACCTTGACCTGATCTACTGTTTGATGTCGTAGCTATCAAATGCGATGATCCAGGATGAGGATAGGCTCCGCCGTGAGTGCATGATGAGGGGATCAAATTTTGCTCAATTTTCAAAGTGCTCGGAATGAGACAAAAATAGTGCCATTGCGTCCGTCTCGTTTTCCCGATTCCGGCGGTATATTTACTTTCACAAACGGAGTCCGTATGGAGGAGATATCGCGATCTGACCGCCAAGCCAAACAGGTAAAAATTTGGGATGTTGATTGTACCTGTCCGTACAGTCCGTATGGCCACGTGGAGGGCCGTACCATCATGATGACGTGGTGTATTTATGATGTGGAACATTTTGGTTGGATGTTCGTTGACCAGGAGCATGATGACACGTGTCCGTTTGGGCGAATTATGTGAGGACACATGGCCCAACCCAATGGTGCCACGTGTCGCTCATTTGTTGGGCATTATTTTCATATGTAAAAGTTTATGGGGAGTCCGCGGGGTTTGACCCCTGGACCTCCCCCTTTGCAAAGCCTTTGTAACACTCTGCTAGCCAAGTTTCCATCACATGTTCCTTGTTTGAAAGGCGGGAAACATTGTATTTACATTTGCATTTGAGTTATGTTGGAAAGGGGGGTCGGGCCAGAGCTTAGCCCCGACCCGTGGCTATATGTAAACATATATATGACCATAGCATAAACCTTCGGCGCGCGTGTTTATTGTTTGGATTGCAATGTATTACATTGCATATATGTATACCATATTACATTTAAAAATGCGCGCGGGGTATTATAACCTTTGTTTATACATATGAACCCGTGGTTTGGTCAGCGTGTAACCGCGCGGGAGTTTTAAAATGGTCAAACGACTTTTATACCCAGCCTATGGTCGCATGAGCAATATGACCCAGTGCCGAGGCGGTTAGGGGCTGGAGGTGCCCTAACCGTTCTATGGTTTGTACCGGTGCGCGGTTGCGTACGGGTCTTGATTTTTACGCTTTAAAGAGCGTGTGTGCTAGGTTTGAAGCACAAGGGTGCAGATTGTAGAGCCAGAGACATCAAGTTGGAGAAGGAGACTTCAAGGAAGCATATCTTTCTCATTTTTCGACCGTTTCAGGTGCCGAAAGAGCCCAGACAGGGGTTTTGGGACGCTGCGGAGCCATTGGAGTAGTCAGTTTGTCAAGTTGAGCATTGTAAGGCATATTTTTTATCACTTTGATAAATTTAATATAAAAGATCCATTTGGAGGCTGGACCAGGAGATGTAGCCCGGAGTGGGGTGAACTCCTTTATCAAGTTGCTGTGTTTATGTATGATGTTCAAAGATTTATGATGTTGTCTATGTTTATTTATGCATAAGTAATCCTTTATTATGTGTTGCAAATTGATCCTGTTGCTTTAAATACATAACATTTCACTTACAATAATTATTCAAGTTTTTCAAGTCTTCTTCAATTTTTAGATCAAGTTGGTATCAGAGCACTGGTTTTGAAGACTTGATTTTTTGCAAGTTTTGTTTATGATGCTCATAAGGTTGAAACTCACACGAGGAGAAGGTCAACTTGTGGAGCCAAGTTCTTATCCGACGAGGAGGAAGCAGTTTCGTTCACAGCAGATTGTAGAGAGACATTCACCAAGCATGGCACATATAGAAGATCATGACTGTGTTCCAAATGAAGAAGAAGATCTCAGGAAGACTATCATACAATTGAGAGATATGATGAAGGTCATGATGGGACACATGTTGTCGCAGGGTGAAGGCTCCAACCCTTCAATGCATAAGGGAGGCGGTGGTGACAAGAATCCAGGCGGAAATGGAGGGAATGGTGCTTCTCCACCACCCTCTCCTCCTCCATCATCATCATCATCATCTTCTTCTTCTTCTTCTTCAAGTTCGAAGAATCTTCCCCATTCTCCAAGGGGGCATGGTAAAACTCCTTCGCAAATTCCTTCATTAAAGCTTGATATAAAATTTGAGTTGCCAATTTATAATGGAGAAGTTAACGTTGAAAAGCTAGATAACTAGATACGACAAATTGAAGTTTATTCTAGAATACAAAAGATTCAGGATGATGAAACAAAAATTCAGTTAGCTTCTTTAAGATTAGATGGCTCAGCACTTATTTGGTGGGAATCTAAGACACAAGAAGAAATTAAAAAGAATGGAAAAATTTTGCTTTCTTGGAATGGCTTCATAATAGCAATTAAGAAACAATTTTATCCATTAGCTTATAAACAAAAGGCAACCATGGAATGGCAGAATTTTAGACAAGCAAAAGGACAGAATGTACAAAGTTTTACTCAG
>JZKD02S2222750.1:1301158-1329553 GCA_000966675.3 Picea glauca | reverse complement strand
TTCTTGCACTTCCAAATTTAAGACAACCTTTTGAAATTCAGACAGATGCAAGTCATTATGCGATGGGAGCAGTTTTGCTTCAGTATGGTAAGCCAATTTGTTTTCATTCTGAGACATTTAATGGTGCTGTGATTAATTATCATACTTATGATAAAGAATTATATGCATTGGTTCAAAGTGTTAAGAAATGAAAGCATTATTTGTTGGGAAAAGAAACCATTATACACACAGATCATCAACCTTTGCAATATTTACAATCACATTCAAAGCTTCAGCAAGCTAGGCACTTCAGATGGATGGGATTTCTTCAAAAGTTTCATTTGGTTATTAAGTATAAAAAGGGCGTTTTTAACAAAGTAGCTGATATGTTGTCCAGGCCTATTGTTAGTGCTTCAGTTATTCTTAAGCAGAGTCCTATAATGCATGAAAGTTATGTGGAACAGTATGCTTTAGATGCCGACTTTAAGGATGTGTATGAAACTTTGTGCCACTCTAACCATGTTGAAAAATTGGATTATCATTTGCATAATAATCTCTTGTATCATCATGGCAAGTTGTGTATTCCACAGGGAGAAAGAATCAACATCATAAGAGAAGCACATTCTTCCCTTATTGTTGGTCATTTTGGTGTTGGCAAGACAGTGGAAAATTTGCAAAGATTTTGTTACTGGCCTAAGATGAATGAAAGTGTTTCAAGATATGTTCGAGGATGTTCATTGTGTGCTACAAGTAAACCAAGTAATTGAAAGTTGGGTTTGTACACTCCACTTCTGGTTCCTTCTCAACCATGGGAAAGTGTTTCCATGGATTTTGTTGGTGGTTTTCCTATGTCGAGAAAGGGTCATGATTATATTTATGTTGTGGTTGATCGTTTTAGAAAGATGTGTATTTTGATGCCTTGTACTAAGCAGGTAACGGTAGAACAAATGACACAGTTGTTCTTTCAAAATGTTTGGGTGCATTTTGGTTTGCCCAAGTCCATCATTTCTGATCGGGATTCTCGATTTGTTGGAAGTTTTTGGTCGAGTTTATGGGCACTCATGGACACCAAGTTGAAAAAGAGCACAACTTTTCATCTGCAGACAAATGGTTAGACAGAGGTGGTGAATCGTACAGTGGTACATCTTCTTCGTGCATATTGCAGCAAGCATCCTAAGCTTTAGGATGAACATTTACACTACGTTCAACATGCGTACAATCGAGCCAAGAACTCTTCGACTCAGACGTCGCCATTTGAGGCATGTTTTGGATATTTTCCCAAGTCGCCTTTAGATTTCATCTTTGGGAAAGATATTGTTGTTGATGGGCAATATGATATTGATCGGGCAGAGAATTTCATCGAACAAATCCAGTTGATACATCAGGCGGTGCAAGAGCAGTTGGAGAAGAGTCAGGCCAAGTAAAAAGCGAGACATGACAAGCATCGTGTTGATCACAGTTTCGAAGTTGGTGATGAAGTGTGGCTTTACATCAGAAAGGAGAGGCTTAAAGGAGAAGGTAAAAAGTTGAAACCAATTCGATATGGTCCCTTCAAAATTGTCGACAAGATTGGTAATAATGCTTTTCGTTTAGATTTTCCTCCATATATGTAGATGCATGCAGTTGTTAATGTTGAGAATTTGAAGTTGTATGAGCCTCCGTTGATCGATGATGAAGGAGAGCATGTTCAGATTCCTTCCATAGATGATTTTTCTCCAGAATATCTAACAGAACTGCAGGAAGACACCATACTTGACAGAAGAATGAGAACTTCGAAGCAAGGAAATGTGGAGTATTTACGAGTTGGTATTAAAGGGATGAATCCAAGAAAGGCCAAGTGGATTGAGGTTGGAAGGGTGAGAGAACTATACCCTCATCTTCACATAGACTGAGATAGTCTTTTGGAGGTCCAAAAGCTTCCCAATGGGGAGGTGTGATCAGGGGATCAAATTTTGCTCAATTTTCAAAGTGCTCAGACTGAGATGAAAACAGTGCCATTACACCCATCTCGTTTTCCTGATTCCGGTGGTATATTTACTTTTGCAAACAGAGTCCGTATGGAGGAGATATCGCGATCTGACCGCCAAGCCAAACAGGTAAAAATTTGGGATGCTGACTGTACCTGTCTGTACAGTCCGTACGACCACGTGGAGGGCTGTACCATCATGATGACATGGCGTATTGATGATGTGGTGCATTTTGGTTGGATGTTCATTGACCAGTAGCATGATGACACGTGTCTGTTTGGGCAAATTATGTGAGGACACGTGGCCCAACCCAAGGGCGCCACGTGTCGCTCATTTGTTGGGCATTATTTTCATATGTAAAAGTTTATGGGGAGTCCGCGGGGTTCAACCTCTAGACCTCCCCCTTTGCAAAGCCTTTGTAACACTCCGCTAGCCAAGTTTCCGTCACATGTTCCTTGTTTGAAAGGCGAGAAACATTGTATTTACATTTGCATTTGTGTTATGTTGGAAAGGGGGGTTGGGACGGGGCTTAGTCCCGACCTGTGGCTATATGTAAACATATATATGACCATAGCATAAACTTTCGGCATGCGTGTTTATTGTTTGGATTGCAATGTATTACATTGCATATATGTATACCATATTACATTTAAAAATGCGCGCGGGGTATTATAACCTTTGGTTAATACATATGAACCCATGGTTTGGTCGGTGTGTAACCGCGCGGGAGTTTTAAAACGGTCAAACGACTTTTATGCCCAGCCTATGGTCGCGTGAGCAATATGACCCAGTGCCGAGGCGGTTAGGGGCTGGAGGCGCCCTAACCGTTCTACGGTTTGTACCGGTGCGTGGTTGCGTACGGGTCTTGATTTTTACTCTTTAAAGAGCGTGTGTGCTAGTTTTGAAGCACAAGGGTGCAGATTGTAGAACCAGAGACAACAAGTTGGAGAAGGAGACTTCAAGGAAGCATATCTTTCTCATTTTTCGACCGTTTCAGGTGCCAAAAGAGCCCAGACAGGGGTTTGGGGATGCTGCGGAGCCATTGGAGCATTCAGTTTGTCAAGTTAGCATTGTAAGGCATATTTTTTATCACTTTGAGAAATTTAATATAAAAGATCCATTTGGAGGCTGGACCAGGAGATGTAGCCCGGAGTGGGGTGAACTCGTTTATCAAGTTGTTGTGTTTATGTCTGATGTTCAAAGATTTATGCTGCTGTCTATGTTTATTTCTGCATAAGTAATCCTTTATTATGTGTTGCAAATTGATCCTGTTTCTTTAAACACATAACATTTCACTTGCAACAATTATTCAAGTTTTTCAAGTCTTCTTCAATTTTTAGATCAATGCACCCTCGTTCGATACCTGCAAGGAAATCATGTCAATAACATGTGTCAGATCACTAACATAATGTCTCAATACATATACATGAAAAACATCGTTCATACGCCTCAAAGAATTAGTCAAGGCTAGTTGATAGGCCATGGGCCCCTTCTTTTCCATAATCTTGAAGGGTCCCATGAAACTAGGAGAGAGTTTAGAACCCTTTCTAAAATTTATTGATCTCTTATGCGGTTTCACCTACAAGAAGACTTGATCACCAACTTCATAACTACGGTCGACACAATGTGCGTCGACAAAACTCTTCTGTCGATCCTGCACTTCCTTGATCCTTTTCCTTATTGTTTGCATTTGTTCTTCCATTTCTTAGATATCTTCTGGTCCCACTAGGACCCTATCCTAAATCCTGTCCCAACTCAAAGGCATCTGACATGGTCGCCCATAAAGAAACTCGAAAGGCGCCATCTTGATGGTGCTTTGATAACTGTTATTATATGCAAATTCTACCAGTGGAAAGAATTTTTCCCAATGCTTCTGTTGGTCCCTCACATACATATGCAACGTATCCTCCAAGGCTTGGTTTGTTCTTTCGGTCTACCCATCAGTCTCTGGGTGACACACGGTACTAAATTTAAGTTGGGTTCCCAAGACCCCTTGGAAACTAGTCCAAAATTGTCCTGTAAACATCGATCCTCTATCATATATAATCCTCTTAGGCACGCCATGCAACCTCATAATCTCATTGATGAAAAATATAGCTATTTCTAGTTCCTAATACATCATATGCATAGGAACAAAATGAGCACTCTTTTTCAGAGTTTCTATTACCACAAAAATCGAGTCGTGTCTCCTTGTTTTCAGTGGCAATCCAACAATGAAATCCATCGAAATGACCTCCCATTTCGATTATGGAATAGTGTGCGGCTATATTAATCCTACCATATGTATATGTTCAGCCTTCACCTGCTGACAATCTAGACATCTTGCCACATAGTTGACTATGTCTACCTTCATTCCTTTCCAGAATAATAAGGGTTTAAGGTATGCCCTCATCTTCGTGACTCCAGGATGAGCCATGTACACTGCTCTATGAGCCTCGTTTAGGCTCAAACTCCTCATCTCGTCATTGGGCAATATGTAGATTTTATTTTTAAATATCATTAATCCATCGTTGTCCACAGTAAATCCCTCAAATGTTGGTACCACATAAAAATTGTTGTTTTGTTAAATTCCATCCTCCGTTATCTTTGGAAAAAGAAAACAGTGAAAACAGAAAAGAAAAAAATGAAAATGAAAGCGGGAGAGATCAATTTGGGAAATTGGAAGGCATTTACAGATCTCTAAGCATATTGAATTGACTTGAGTGGGGAATAAGGGCTAAGAAATCGACTTGAATGGGGCAGAGGGGAAAAGAATCTAGCAGAAATTTTGTCAGAATGAGAAATGTCATCGTATTCAGAATGAGAAATTTTATCATATTCAGAATGAGAAATTTTGTCGTATTCGGCCTCTGATAATACTTTTTTCATATTTTCATGAAATTCTTTCAAATCAAAATTCAATCCAATACATTATACATTTAACAAACTCACATTAAAAATGAATAAATAAGCATTATTCTTTGCTCTATTCTATATCTTGTATGGTGGGAGGGAAGAAGTTTATAAGACAAGTTATATAAAAGGAGACAATGTTTGAAACTCATATATGAGTTGATGCATTTTTCTAACAACCACTAATTAACTATAATGACACATATTTATAAAAGTTTAAACCATATTCACAATAAACTTATCTTCAACCTAGAGGTGAAGAGAAACTCAAAATGGTGAAGACAGAGCCAAATAAGAAGTCTAGGATAAGATCCAACCTTCACAATGAAATATGAAAGCATGTATCTCTTCTAACTGTAAAACTACATAAAGATGTTTGTTTTATGTCCATAAAGTTTTTTCTTATCTATATAGTCTAATGTAATTAAAACCTCTTTTTTCATTCCAAAAAGGGTCTAATTTTATCATGCTTCATCATCTAAAACTAAGGTGGAAAACATTGCATGATGGATACACTTTGGAATCCATCATTTCTTAGTACATAAATTCAGTAGCCTTCAGTGATCAATAAGCTAGCAAAGTGGGAGTTGAGTCAAAACATGCACTAAAGCCACAAATTTTCACCATCACCCTTAAGATGTACTAAATTTTTTCATAAGATATAGGATATAGATCCTCAATAGGTGTGTTTCAATGGACTTGTCCCTTTGAAGAAACTTTTCCAATGCTACAACATTCTCTGAATCATAATATGGATCTCTCAATTTGATTAGTATTATGGAATTCATGGATACCACGTTAACATCCTATCTCTCTATTGATCTTTCACTTTGTCTAAATATAAGATGTGATTTTTCTTCAAGTGTTGTACATTTTTTACATTGAAAGTAAGGTATTTTCCAAGCCACAAGGGAACGGGACTAATTCTTTCTGACCTTCCTAGGAATAATGGAGTGACAAGCTCACTACCATGGTCATACCCTTCTTCGAGACTAAGAATCCTTAATGTCATTGGTCATTTATACTTGGATAAACACGCTTTGGTCTTCAATTCTTGACCTCTTGGAGCTCCAAAGTATTGGAGGAGGTTGGATGGATCATATTGCCTACATATCTAAGCCTCTTCTTATTAGTAATTGTTTGTAACATCTAAGATTCAACAATCATGTGGAAAATAGTGCATTCTAGGAACTCAAGAATTATGGTGTGTTATTTTGCATGTTGAATTAGAATGTATTTTTTTTCTATAAGGATTTCTATAGTGGCTTTTTATTTACACATGTGAGTATTTAAAACTTCTATCTCCTTAGTAAAAAATACAAGTTGTCTCCTACCTTGGGTGATGTTTCATATATTATTTTAAATATTTATAAGTTAATATGAGTATCATGCATTTTCAAATTATTTTTCAATCAATCTCCATAACATTTAGTAAGTCATCTAAAGGAATATATAGCCATGATCTTCCACTTCATCACCCCCCACATCCTTGAGAAGGAATGTCTTCTAGCTATGTGGCTTTCCTCCTCATCATTAATAACTTTATCTAATTGAACTTTCTATGATTTTTCTTTGTAGCCTCAAGTGATGTATGAATGTTTACAACATTAATATTTAGAAAATTATTTATGATCATCTAGATAGGGTTTTAAAGGCTCAATTTATTTATTTAGGTTCCAATTCCCATATTTCTACCATATGGATTCTTTAAACAACTTGGCTATATTTAATACTTCTTTCTTCCTCCATAAAGGTAATAATATCATGCGTAGATGATAAAGAATTAAACGACTCTTCTTACCCAAGGGATGCAAATTATTCTCCCTAAACCCTACCATTTTAGTTCCAAAATTTTGATTGGTAGTCAGTTGTGTGTTATGATTTTATCCTATCCAATCATATCCTCATACAATTCTATAAACTCATGTTCAATTCCACTTTGAGTTTTATCCCACTCTTTATGAGTGATATTCTAAACTTGAATATACATGGAAGTCAAATTCTTATCCATTGTTATGTCTTTAACCTCTACATGGATCCTCCATTCCTTAAAGTTACTTGTAAATTGAAAATGATAGTCCAACATAAATGGATTTTCATTTTGATAGAGATATGATAATATTATTAGTTCATTGAGCTCCAATGACACCCCAAGCATATTATCCATGGTTTCCATACCATATTTCTTTGGGTTGGACTTAATTATAAATTTCATTCTTAATGAAGTAGTTTATACTAACCAAGGAATGGTTAGAAGATGGTGTTATTTCCTTGTTTTGATCTAATCTTCCCTCCCCTATAACATCCCGCTCTTGCGTGTACTAAGTAGACTTATTATTTGAGGACAATTGTGTGCAAGTGATCTGGTTCATTATACAATTGGTTGTTTTGATTATGATTATGAGATATTGTGGATCTAATGATATGCTATTTTCATTGTATTTACATCAATGGGTGTTATTGAATGGGTTCTCCTAAGTGTGTAGGACTTTGGATGTTAGAGGATACGATGGAATCGATGGATCTCCTTGGACTCCGGATCAAGTTAGGGGGTGGACTGTTATGGTTTGAATGTTTTGACATTACATATGTGAAGTATGACTAGATATTATGATGTTGATTGTTATCACTGCCATATTTCATTGATGGATGCAGGCTGACGATAGATTGCCAAACATACTCACATTTGGAGTAAATGGGTCACACATGACAACCAGAGACATTGAGGGAGAGGTGTGACAACATCCCTTCCAAAACCTACTAGCACTCTCGTCGTGGCTCGAACTGTAGGTTGACAATTACCTAGTTCAAGAGACCCACGATGCCGTGAGGGCATACTATGATGGTCACTCACAATGATTCTGATGGGTGCGCAATAAGGTAGGGTCCTTATTCCTTAGAGTCCCTTAGTCTCCCACAAGATAACCTGACGAAGTATTGACTCTAGGGGTTTGACATCTACCAAATTCAATTAAGAGGTGAGTGGCACCCTTGGAGCATGTAGTGCATCTTGAATGGCACATCACGCAAATAAAACAGAAAGAGGCAAGTATCACCCTTCGACACATACTGCGTCCTGAAGGGCACATCTTGATTTTTTGTGGTAATTTAATAAACCTAGTGTCTAGAAAACTATGCCTCCTTAGGACCTGGTCGACCTTAAAATAGATAATGGTATGAGTAAAGCTTAATAACTAAAATTTCCTTTAAAATTGTCGTCCAACCTAGTGAAATTAAAACCTAGGTCTAAGTAGAACATGTGAACAAATAAAAACTAAATAGACATGTAACAAGAAGGGGGGTAAAAAATTCAAACTTTAATTATTAAAGTAAAAATTATAATGGAGGATTAAATTTATTAAAAGGGGTAAATGGTTGTTTTTGTCTACACTTGCTAAATCTGATTTTTAGTTAAAAGGAAAGGGGGGAAAACTTAAATAAAAAGGGAAACTTAAAGAAAAGGGGAAACTTTAAAAAAAAGGGAAACTTAAAGACAGGGGGAAACTTAAAGAAAAAGGGGAATGTCTAACTTTGTAAGGAATCTAGCCTTTGGAACTTTCTATTTATGAACTCAACTAGGATTTGAGTAAGGCATATGTCATTTAAGAATTTTAAGGGAATAATGGGACACTGAGGAGCATTTTTAGGAATGCTATTAGGTGGGTGAGGAAAATAGGAAAATTTAATTAATTAATAAATTGATTTTTTGGTGCAACTAGGGGATCGAGCGAGATGTGTACGAGGGAGGTTTTTCCTAATTAAATAAATGAAAACGGAATCAATTGAGGTTTTGGGAAACTAATGATCCAGGTGGATATCGATGGCCACCCACATTTTTCGACTGGCTCAAAACAGTTTTCTGGCAATTTTGGCAATTTACTATATTTAGCAGTTTTTAACTTCCGGGGCCATTTCAAGGGCCCAAATGAAGGTTTGTCAAGATTGAGGTCCTCATTGATATTCAAATGCATGATTGGGCCCCAAAAATGAATCTCCTTTACAATACATTTCCAATGAGCTATCACACACCTAAAACGGAGATCGTATGCGAACGTTACAACCCTAGGAAGTTGATGTACTCACTTACCCAAACGAGGCCCACATGAGTTTTGGCACTTCATCTCCTAAGGTTAGATTTTTGGATGTCTAGGGTTTTTGGCATTCCTGTTTATTTTAAAAAGGCCTTCAGAGCCTCATTTTAACCATCTTCTTGCGAATGCGAGTAGCCATCACATCTCTTCTCAGAGATAAGCTGCCACCATTCTAGCGAGTCTTTCACTCTGTATTTTTTACAGTCTCTGTACATTTCTTTCATTAATAGAAATCGTGTATTACTGTATATATTTGTTTATGGTTTCATATCTAATACATTTATGTTATATTATTGAATATATGCGATATCTCTCTTCATTTCTTTATTATATCTCCGCTCTCATTTCATGCCAAAAATAATCTGGATCAGTGGTATCAGAGCAGGCTGCTCTTGATCATTTTTTCAGTTCATGTCCTCGACGAGGTCTGAGTATAGAAAGTTGGTTCTCGAGATTTTCCCTCTTGAACAAAATCGCTCTTGCACACCCAAGAAACCCTCAATGGCAGAAGAAAAGAAAAATGATGGAGAAGATGATCCTATCAATATGTTGCTTGAGCAATCTCTCACGCGACAGTGGGACAAAATGATGGAGAATTTTGCCCACATCCTTCAACACTTGCCGATAATAGTAGGTGCATCTTCATCAAGCAGCCACTTTGGAGGCACCTCGCCTTTCAAAATATAAGTTAATTTTGATATTCCTGTATTTGAAGGACAAATAGATGCAGACGCCCTAGAAAAATGCTTAACTCTGTTAGAAGGTTATTTCTCTGTTCACAATTTTTTCGACAAAGAAAAGATCACCTTCGCACTCCTTAAAGCTCTCCCTCATGTCAAACATTGGTAGGAAACTTACTGGGAGCACAATTCCATAGAGGAGTCTGAAATATATGGGGCCGATCCCACTTGGGATTTTTTTGTGGATGCGGTAAAGGAACAATATTACCCTGTTGGCAACTATCAGGACCAGTACATGAGATGGACCACACTGTCGCAAGAGAGGGGCCAAGCATTTCCGGAGTTCACCAATACCTTCCATACCTTACGCACCAAGATGGGTATCAAAGACTCCGATACATCCATACATCCAAACTAAAATGGATTTTCTGTACATCTCATCAGTCGGTGTTGCTTATCGATATGCTGTCAAAATCGAGAAGAAATTTAAGCACCATAACAAATGGGAGTTTGGGTTTGCAAATCCTCAACAACCAAAGTACAAAAAAGATGGCCCTAACCAACAGTATCCTGAAAACCAGTCCAAGACACAGGAAAAGAAGGGTCACGGGAAGACAAAGAAAGACACCAAAAAATGGTGCGAGTTCCACAAAATCCCCTGGCACAACACCGATGAATGTCGATCAAAACAGTCATTGGTGGTCGATATCAAAGAAAAAGAGACGAACCCTGATTCATAATCTAATTATGAAAATAATGGTAAATGACAGATCATTGACGTGGACCCCACTGCTATTGTTGTGACCGCAACAATTCAACCAGAAGAACCAATAGATCCTGAAGAAGGGGAGTGCCTTTTTCATTCACAGATGTGGGTGAAGGGGACCCCGCTGCATTTTATTGTTGATAACGGAAGCTAGAAGAACCTCATCTCAACAGAGGTCGTCAAACAGTTGGAATTGTCGACAATACCACACCTGCAACCATACAACAGCAGGTGGCTTCGCCAAGGACAAGATCTCCGTGTCAACCAATAATGTCAATTGTCATATGACATCCAACCCTTCAAGGATGAGGTATTATGTGATGTTGCCCTACTGGATGTCTGTGATGTTCTCTTGCACCAACCATATTTGTGGAAGTGCCATGCTGTTTATGAGTCTCGACCCCGTAGTGTCATTGTTTCTCTGGGGGGTCATCTCTACAAAATACCAGAGGTAGTTCCAACTACTGTTCCACCGAAAAAGTGTCGCAAGGCAGTATCTCATACTGCAAAATTTAGCTTCTTCACAATATGTTCAAAAGGAGAACAGAAGGACACTGCAACCACTACAGCCTCACCCCAAGCACCTTCTATCAAACAGAAGCAAGTCGACAAGGTTGCAACAAAGAAAAAATATTTTTTCTGTGCATCATCCTCTCATGTAGCCCAACTTATTGAATGGCCTCAGCCTCAACAGGTTCATGACAAACTTTCACAAACTGAACAACGCGATGTCTCCAACAAGGCAAGCAACTCACCAAGATATAGATTCAGCAAATGTTTTTCCCTCTCCCCCGGGAACTCAACGCAATGGAGAACATTGCTTCCTAAGGAGGTAGGATTGATCCAGGTGGATATCGGTGGCCACCCACCTTTTCCAACTGGCTCAAAACAATTTTCTGGCAATTTTGGCAATTTACTATTTTTAGTAGTTTTTAACTTCCAGGGCCATTTTGAGGGCCCAAATGAAGGTTTTTTTAGATCAAGGTCCTCAATGAAGCTGAAGGAATGAGTAAGACCCGAAAATGAATCTCCTCGACAATACCTTTCCAATGAGCTATCACACGCCTAAAATGAATATTTTATGCGAAAGTTACAACCCTGGGAAGTTGATGTACTCACTTACCCAAACGGGGCCCACATGAATTTTGGCGCTTCATCTCATAGGGTTAGGTTTTTGGATGTCTAGGGTTTTTGGCATTCCTGTTTATTGTAAAAATTCCTTCAGAGCCTCATTGTAACCATCTTCTTGCGAATGCGAGTAGCCATCACATCTCTTCTCAGAGATAAGCTGCCACCATTCTAGTGAGTCTTTCACTCTGTATTTTTTACAGTCTCTGTACATTTCTTTCATTAATAGAAATCATGTATAACTGTATATCTGTGTTTATGGTTGCATCTTTGATACATTTATGTTATATTATTGAATATATGTGATATCTCTCTTCATTTCTTTATTATATATCCACTCTCATTTCGTGCCGAAAATAATTTGGATCAACTAATCACTTGAAAACTATATAAAAAGGATGGCAGAGGAGGATTACGGATCATGTCTGGTTTGCGTAAGTTTACGTTGCCGAAATTTCATCTTGATTGAATTTTCTCTTGTGGGAGTTGGGATACCCAGCTCGGGTAATGAGTTGTAGCTCGACCTTACGAGGTGAGTTGGGAAGCTAACATTCTATGGTATTGTGAGTGTGGCCCCTTTGTGTCTCATGGGGATGAGGGGGGAGAAGAGTATCCCTAGCGTTGGCTGGGAGGTAGCAATGAGGTCTCAGCGGTTGGAAATCTAGATTGGGATGGAGCATGAGCGCAGGAAAAAAGTAGCAGAATCTTCGCCTTCGCTCAAGGTACACACATCTAAATTTCTCGATTTTAATTTAGTTGATTGCATGTTGGTTTACATGTATATGGTATGAAATTCTAGTTTCTCACTCTGTGCTTCGTTGTTTTTTATGGATTAATGATTCACCTAAGAGAGACTTCATCCTTCTACATTTATGGTCCCTATTGCACACAGAGCGCTCCTTGATTATTTATCTGTAGTCCACCTTATGGTAGCGATACAACCATCATTCATTATCTGTTGTCTTCTTTCTTTCTTATATTCCTGTGGTGTAGCGACAATTGCACCTTTCAGATTATTGCCTATTTTTTATAAACTATTGAACTGCGATATTATAAACCATGCCTGTGTTTTTCCTTATGTCCTGGAATTTTGATTAAAGGATGGGCCATGCTTCATTGTCATACCTAGAAGTGTTATGTTTTTATAATCCTTAATTGCGAATCATTTTGGGACATTGTATTGGTTTCATTGTGGAATGATTGCTTAAATTTGGGCCAGAACCTTAGCTGTGGATAGCCAAAGGGGGGTTCAATATTTTGGACATTTTTTTGGTTAATGTTGTATAAATTTCCTGCGTTTTTAATCCTTAATGTGATCTGCATTTTTTTATAAAACCTCTTCATGAGATTTATGTTTTTATAAAATTTTAATTGCGATTTATGTTTTTATAATATTTTAATTGTGATTCTTGTCATCAAGCATTTATCTGAATTCACTGCAAAAGAAGTCACCATATGCATTAGAATCCAATAAAAAAAAAGAATTATAATTCAAATCAAGTAAAAAGGTTGTCGGTGTGTTCAACAGGGTTTTCATAGTGGTTCTGCACAAAACTCCTATGGTTTTATCAATATAGTTGAACTTCAATGGGAAGACCACATGTCAGGAAACCCATTGAGATTCAATTCCCAGACACATAATTGAGTTATAGGAGTTGCAAGTTTGGGTGAAGAGGGTGAAAAAACTCAAATCGTTGTTGGGGCAAACAACAATTCTGGGTAAATTTAAGAGCTTCCCTTCACCGCAGCTGCTTACCCAATAAAAATGTTTTTTATTATTGGCACACCTTTAGAGCGTGTTTTTTTTGGGTAGTTTTATTGTTTTTGTAACTTCATGAATTGACCTCTCTCATTAAAAAAAAATGAAACTTTAAGCTAGTTTTGTCGTTTTCAAACAAACAAAATTTTAGGTTCCAATTTAATCTGATGCATTTTGGGCGTTTGGAAGTGGTGCGTGAAAACCCTAAATCCCTTTGTTCCATGCATTCATTCAACTGTGATATTTCTTCGGAATTTAGTAAAACTCGACTGAAATCATGGCTGGGAATTGTTGCATTTTAGTATTACAAATGCAACAAATCGGATTTAATGTTGGGCAGTGTAACATAATAATTAATGGGAAGGGGAAGGTAATGTTATGAACATAAATATACATATACCATAGATATTCATAACATAATAATTAATAAATAATAATTATTAATAATGAAAGGTCATGTCTCAAAGGACATGACTATTGGTAAAGGGCACCCCTCCGTGGGTATATAAACGAGCCCTCATTCTCAATTATAATCATCTTATCTATTCATATTTTATACATTATTCCTACATGGATTATTATGTTATATTCCAATTATTTTGGATAACTCTTGTTTGAGCGAACTTTGTTCGTCTCACGTAACGACGAGGGTCATTACATATGGTATCAGAGTCATTTTGACCCGTGACTTACAATCACTATGGATTCCTTGATTAGATATTTGATTATAATGTCACTAATTAAATTGATGTGTATTCATGTAGGTAATCATGGTTAGAAGACGTCATGGAGGCAGACAACGAGGTGCTATGGGAGGAGGCGTGATAGCCCCAGTAGCATCCATGCCTGAGGGGTCTAACCCCCAGGGAGATCAACAGGTTGTTGAGAAGTAACAGATAGTTGTGGGTGATGTGGGATGATGAGGCCTTTCAGAGGATGGCTGAGGCACTGATCATCCATTTGGATAGAGATGAGGTAACGACACCGGCACCTCCTGAGGGTCCACCACATGCTTCGGTCGATACTGGTAGCATTCACCATGAACTCAAGAAGGTCAAATTTCTCGAGTTCTTTGGTACCCTAGATGACACAGTCGTTGAGGCATGGTTGGAGAATATGGAGATGTGCTTTGCACTTCGCAACTATACCTCCAACATGAAGGTCTGCATGGTGGTATTTGAAATGAAAGGTAGCGCTCTTCTATGGTGGAAGACACTCCTGTCACAATTTAACATGGCAGTTGAAGATGTGTCACGGGAACTGTTCGAGGAACAATTCCGAGAGAGGTATCTATCTGAGGAATTCATTGAACGTCAGCTCAACGAGTTCAACACCTTGCGGCAGGGTGACCATACGGTGCCCATGTACAATGCCCATTTCATGGAGCTACTTCAGTATGCTCCACAGCTGAATACCAAGAAACTTAAGGTCAACATGTTCGTGTTCGGCCTGAATGTTAGCATTCATGAAAAGGTGAGGATTTTGATGCCTCAAACCTTGCATGATGTTGTCCAAAAGGCCCTCATAGCAGAGGAGGATATTATTAGTGGTGGTCAGAGAAGGGCTCCAGTGAGACCAGTGGGATAGGTGTCATCTAGTGCACTGTAGCATCAGACACGAGCTAGACATTCACTAGGATTTCGAGGCAATCAGAGAGGATCCACATACACTACACCACGATGACTGATGGCTCGGTAGTGAAATCCTTATATAGGAACACAACACCAGTAGCAACGTTGACCACATAACATTTTAGGCATGTTCAACAGAATAGACTAGGGTTCCAGGCTAGTGCACCGTCAACTTCTACTTCAGGTATCGGGAGTACTGGACCGAATAAAGTGTGTTGGATATGTGGAGAGCCACATTACCAGTGTGACTTCCCAATGGAGAGGACCATAGCATCTGGATCATTCGGACCCACTACCGTAGGAGATTTAGGCAAGGCCCATCAGATTCCTGCAACAGTGAATAACCATCAGGTAGAGCACCAGTCGACTGTGCTTGAGATGTCAGGTACCATCACTGACTAGACCCTTAGTATTTTGATAGATCTAGGTGCTACAAAGATTTTTATTTCTAGTGCAATGCTAAAAAGAATTAAGTTAAAGGAAGTCGAACAAGACAAGTTTAGCTTTGTAGAAATGGCTTCAAGAGATAAACAAAAGTTTGGAGGGAAGGTTACGGGCTGTAGCCTTAACCTGGGAAAGTTTGTGACCAGGGCCAACCTATACATCATGATCTTAGGGTATTATGACATCATGATCAGTATGGACTGGGTGGAAGTGCATGAGGTGAAAATCACCTATAAGACAAAATGGTTGAGCTTGGTCGATGATGAGGTACATAGACGTGTGATTGTAGGTCGGAACCAGGGAGTTTATCTGTGGTTCATCTCTTCCTTGTAGCTATGAAAGAGCATGCGCAAGGGATGTAAGCTATATGTGATCCTTTTGTTAAATAAAAAAGGTGTGGCTGAAGGGATAGAAAACCTTCTGGTAGTACAAGAGTTTGTAGATGTCTTCCAATAGGAGTTGTTAAGATTGCCTCCTGAGAGGAAATTGGAATTTACCATCGACCTAAAATCAAGAAATGAACTGATAGAAAGAATGCATTATCGGATGTCGACCTCGTAGTTACAGGAGTTGAAAATGCAACTTAAGGAGTTGCTGGAACTAGGACTTATACATCCAAGTGTGTCACCGTGGGGTACGCCTGTTATTTTCATACAGAATAAGGATGGGTCGTGGAGACTCTACATTGACTACCATCGTTTTAACAAGGAAACGATCAAGAATCAGTACCCGTTGCCAAGGATTGATGATTTGTTTGATCATATGAAAGGCAAAATGATGTTTTCAAAGATCAACTTGAGATTAGGGTATCACCAGTTACAAATCAAGGAGGATGACATACCTAAGACCACCTTTAAGACGAGGTTTGGACATTACAAGTTTATTGTTTTACCTGTTGGACTGAAACATGCCCCTAGGGTATTTAAGATCTTAATGAATGGGGTGTTCTGTGAATACCTGGGCAAGTTCATCCAAATATTCATTGAAAATATTTTGATATATTCTCGGATGAAGGAGGAGCATGAAGATAACTTGCGGGTGGTACTACGGTGTCTACGAAAGAAAACATTGTTTGGGAAACTATCAAAATGCTAGTTTTATCAATCGAAGATTCACTACTTAGGGAATGTCATCTCTGGCAAAGGTATTGTTGTGGATCCAACAAAGGTTGAGGCTATTATGGAATGGTATGCGCCGATGAATGTCCCAGAAGTGTGTATATTCATGGGTTTAGAGGGATAGTATCGATGGTTCGTCAAGGGTTTTTCAAAAATAGAAAATCCAATTACGGAATTGCAGAAGAAGAACAAGAATTTCATTTGGACCGAGAAATGCGTGGAATAATTTCAGAGGCTCAAGGAGAAGCACCGATACTAAAGGTCCCATGGATGTAGACTTCTTGGTATGCATTGATGCATACAAAGAAATCTTAGGTGGAGTCTTGATGCAATACGGTCAAGTGATCGCTTACATCTCAAGAAAGTTGAGAAGGCATGAGGAGAACTATGTGATGCACGATTTGGAGTTGCTAGCCATTTTTTATGCCTTGATATTTTGGAGACACCACCTTATTGGACGAAATTTTGAACTAAAAACAGACCACTGTGGTATACACCACATCTTTACTCAAAGCAGCTTGAACGCATGACAACAACGTTGGTTGGAATTTCTTAGCGAATATGATTTCAAGATTACTTGCATAAAAGGAACAATGAACAGAGTGGTTGATGCATTGAGTTGGAGACCATGCATATTTTTGATGATGCCTCTTCAGGCGAATCTACGTGAAAATATTTTAACTTTATAGCATGACGATGACTAGTACAAAGAGGTCAAGGATTTTATCAGACAAAACACAATGATGGTACCAAAATTTGAGGTATTTACGATGGACAAAGATAGATTATTGAGATTTAAAAATCAAATTTACGTACTGCCCATCAACGAGTTGAGGAGTTTGATCCTAAATGAGGCTCATAGAGCAATGTACATGGCTCATCTTGGAGTCACGAAGATGAGGGAAGACCTTAAACCCTTATTCTTCTGGAAAGGAATGGAGGCAGGCATAGTCAACTACATGGCAAGATGTCTAGAATGTCAGCAGGTGAAGGCTAAACATAAACATTTGGCAGGATTACTACAACCACATGCTATTCCAGAATTGAAATGGGAGGTCATTTCGATGGATTTTATTGTTGGATTTTCACTAACGGCAAGGAGACACGACTCAATTTTTGTGGTAGTTGACACTCTCACGAAGAATGCTCATTTTATTCTTGGGCGTACGATGTATCAAGCACCTGACATAGCTAGAGTTTTTATTAGTGAGATTGTGAGGCTGCATGGTGTCCCTAAGTGGATTATATCCGATAGAGGATCGATGTTTACATGATGATTTTGGACTAGTTTTCAAGAGGCCTTGAGAACCCAACTTAACTTTAGTACCACGTATCACCTGGAGATAGATGGGCAGATCGAATGAACAAACCAAATATTGGAGGATATGTTGCATATGTATGTAATGGACCGACAAAATCATTCGGAAGAATTCTTGCCACTGGTAGACTTTTCATATAACAACAATTATCAAAGCACCATTAAGATGGCGGATTTCGAGTTTCTTTATGGGCAATCGTGTCAGACGCCTTTTAGTTTGGATCGACTTAAGGATAGGGTCCTGGTGGGACCAGAAGAAATTCAAGAAATGGAAGATCAAATGCAAATGATAAGACAAAGGATCAAGGAATCGTAGGATCAACATAAGAGTTATGTCGATATGCATCGTGTCGACCGTAGTTATGAAGTTGGTGATCGAGTCTTCTTGGGGGTGAAACTGCATAAGAGTTCAATCAATTTTGGAAAGGGTGCTAAACTCTCTCCTAGGTTCATGGGGCCCTTCAATATTGTGGAAAATAAGGGGCCCATGGCATATTGACTAGCTTTGCCTGATTATTTTACGTATATGCACGATGTTTTTCATGTATCTGTTTTGAGACATTATGTTAGTGATCCTACACATGTTATTTACATGAGTTCCTTGCATGTATCAGATAAGGGTGCATGCACGGCGGAGCCAGTCTGCATCTTGGAGCATTACATTTGACAACTACTAGGTCAAATAATAGATCAGGTCAAGGTCCAGTGGGAAAACTATAGTCCACACTTGGCGACCTAGGAGGAGGCATATGATATGCGTCAGTAGTTTCCATTTTTGTTTGATAGCTAGACATATGATATTGTGATACACTTTATTTAGGCACTTATATACTGTGAAACTTTAGGACAAAGTTTAAAACAAGAGGGGGTGTATGTAACATCCCACTCTTGCATGCACTGAGCGGACTTATTCTTTGAGGACACTTGCATGCAAGTGATCCGGTTCATTATACGATTGATTGTTTTGATTATGATTATGAGATATTGTGGATCTGATAATATGTTATTTTTGTTGTATTTACATCGACATGTGTTATTGACTAGGTTCTCCTGAGTGTGTAGGACTCTGGACGTTAGAGGATATGATGGCATCAATGGATCTCCTTGAACTCCGAACCGAGTCAGGGAGTGGACTGTTATGGTTTGAATGTTTTGATATTACAGATGTGATGTATGACTAGATATTATGATGTTGATTGTTATCACTGACATATTTCTTTGATGGATGAAGGGTGGCAATAGCTTGATGACCAGACTCACATTTAGAGTAAGGGGATCATGCACGACAACTAGAGACATTGAGGGAGGGGTGTGGCAGTAGCCCTGCCACAACCTACTAGCACTCCCACCGTAACTCGAACTGTAGGTTAACGATTACCTAGTTTGAGCGACCCACAATACCATGAGGGAAAACTATGATAGTCGCTCATGATGATTCTAAGGGGCACATAATAAGGCAAGGTCCTTATTCCTTAGAGGCCCTTAGTCTCCCACGAGATCACCTTACGGAGTATTGACTCCAGGGGTTTGACATCTACCAAATTTATTCAACACGTGAGTGGCACCCTTCGAGAACGTAGTGTGTCTTGAAGGGAAGGTCGTGCAAATAAAACATAAAGAGGCGAGTGGCACCCTTGGAGCATGTAGTGTGTCCTGAAGGGCACGTTGCGATTTTAACTATGGTAAGTTAATAAACCTAGTGCCTAGAAAACTATGCCTCCTTAGGACCTGGTTGGCCTCAAAATAGATGATGGTATGAGTAAAGTTTAATAACTAAAACTTCCCTTAAAAATTGTTGCCCAACCTAGTGAAATTAAAACCTAGGTCTGAGTAGAACATGTGAACAAAGAAAAACTAAATAGACATGTAACAAGAAGGGGGCTAAGAAATTCAAACTTTAATTATTAAAGTAAAGATTAAAATGGAGGATTAAATTTATTAAAAGGGGTAAATGGTTGTTTTTGTCTACACTTGCTAAATCTGATTTTTAGTTAAAAACAAAAAGGGGGAAACTTAAAGAAAAAGGGAAACTTAAAGAAAAGTGGAAAATTAAAGAAAAAGGGAAACTTAAAGAAAAGGGGAAACTTAAAGAAAAAGGGGAATCTGTAACTTAGTAAGGAATCTAGCCTTTGGAACTTTCTATTTATGAACTCAACTAGGATTTAAGTAAGGCATAAGTCATTTAAGAATTGTAAGGGAATAATGGGACACCAAGGAGCATTTTTAGGAACACTTTTAGGTGGGTGAGAAAAATAGGAAAATTTAATTAATTAATAAATTGATTTTCTGGTGCAACTGGGGGATTAGGTGAAATGTGTATGGGGGATGTTTTTCCTAATTAAATAAATGAAAAAGGAATCTAACGAGGGTTTGGGAAACTAATCACTTGAAAACTCTATAAAAAGGATGCAGGAGGATGATTATGGATCACGTCTCGTTTGCGTAGGGTTACACTACCGGAATTTCATCTGGACTAAATTTTCTCTTGTGGGAGTTGGGATACCCAGCTTAGGTAACGAGTGGTAGCTCGACCTTGAGAGGTGATATGGGAAGCTAGGATTCTCTGGTATTGTGTGCATGGCCCCTTTGCGGCTTGAGGGGCTCAAGGGGAAGAAGAGTACCCCTAGTGTTGGTTGGGAGGTACCAGTGAGGTCTCAGTGGTTGGAAAGCCAGAGTGGGATGGAGTGCAAGTGAGGGACAACAACATCGGAACCTTCACCTTCACTCAATATACACACATCTAAATTGCACAATTTTTGTTTAGTCGATTGCATGCTGATTTACATCTAGATGGTATGAAATTATGGTTTCTCGCTCTGTGTTCCATTTTTTGTATGGATTTACGATTCACTCAAGATAGACTTCATCCTTCTACATTTATGGTTCCTATTTCACAAAGAGCACTCCTTGATTATTTATCTGTTGTCCACCTTCTGGTAGCATTGCAATCAACATTCATTCTTGTTGTCTTCTTTCTTTCTTATATTCTTGTGGCACAACGATAGTTGCGCCTGTCACTTTATTGCCTGTGTTTTATAAACTATTGAACTGCGATATTATAAACCTTGCCTGCATTTTTCCTTATGTCCTTTAATTGTGATTAAAGGTTGGGTCATTCTTTGTTTTCATACTTGGAATCGTTATGTTTTTATAATCCTTAATTGTGAATCATTTTGGGACTGTGTATTCTTTTCATTGTGGAATGATTACTTAAACTTGGGCCAGAACCTTAGCAGTGGATAGCTAGAGGAGGATTCAATCTTTTGGACTGTGTTTTGGTTAATGCTGCATACATTTCCTGCATCTACAATCCTTAATGTGATCTGCATTTTTTTTAGAAAACCTTTCCATGCGATTTATGTTTTTATAAAATTTTAATTGTGATTTATGTTTTTATAATATTTTAATTGCGATTCTTGTCGTCAATAATTCATCAGAATTCACTGCAAAAATAGTCAGCAGATGCATTAGAATCCAATCAAAACAAAATAATTATAATTCAAATCAAGTTAAAAGGTTGTCGGTGTGTTGAACGGGGTTTTCGTAGTGGTTCTACGCAAAACTCCTCTGGTTTTATCAATATAGTTGAACTTCAATGGGAAGACCGCATGTAAGGAAAACTACTGAGCTTCAATTCCCAGACACATAATTGAGTGATAGGAGTTGCAAGTTTGGGTGAAGAGGGAAAAAAAACTCAAATCGTTGTTGGGGCCAACGACAATTCTGGGTAAATTTAAGAGCTTCCCTTCACCGCAGTTGCTTACCCAATAAAAATGTTTTTTATTATTGGCACACCCTTAGGGTTTTCTTGTTTGGGCCAGTTGTATTGTTTTCATGACTTCATGAATTGACCTCTCTCATTAAAACAAAATGAACCTTTAAGCCAATTTTGTCTTATTCAAACAAACAAAATTTTAGGTTCCAATTTAATCTGATGCATTTCAAGCGTTTGAAAGTGGTGTGTGAAAACCCTAAATCCCTTCGTTCCATTGTATTCAGTCAACCGTGATATTTCTTTGGAATTCAGTAAAACATGACCAAAATCATGGCTAGGAATTGTTGCATTTTACTATTACAAATGCAACAAATCATATTTAATGTTGGGCAGTGTAACGTTGATTTTAATGAGTGCACATATATATTATTTACCCTTGTTTGTTATTACTCTGAGATTTCTTTTGTTTTTTTCTACATCCGTGAATTTAAGATATTTCTTGGGCCACTTTAATGCTTCTAATCGACCATTTAATTATTTAATTATTTTGTTGTTATTGTGGATCTCCATTTACTGACAGCTGGCAATGTAAATTTTTCTAATTCTTAGATTTATGGTTAAATACGTCTAGAATTTTCATAACATATGATCCATATTTCCTTTTTCTTATGCCATAATATCAATATTAAATTATGGCACAGAGCATAAGATATGTTGTCATGGTTGAGTATCGATGTATAAACCAGGTGGAAAAGTAATTGCTATGGTTTTGAAAACAATTTAATTTTGAAGGATAGTTTCAATAGTTGAATTTGCTTTTCAATTTTGTTTTTATATACATAAGTTTTTCCCTTGAATGCCTTCCAGATAAGACTCCATGGGGTTCAAGGAACTTTGGAATGCCTTTAATTCAATGGTACATTAATTAGTTATTATAATGACTACTGTAAGCTGGCATGTGAAGTCTTGATGACATTGTACATTAGAAGAAATCCACTTATTCTTTCATAATGTTAAGAGGATGTATTTTTCCAGATAGATGGAAGGGAAGGATTAATCCTTGAAAAGGATGGTATCTTCACTTGACTTGTCTAGTTATTTATTGCCTTTGTTAAATAATAAATTTTATAGGATAAATATTTACTTTTTCAATTATAAATGGTCTTCATTCTTCATAATGATTAAAGAATTGTAAATTAGGAGGAATGGGGAAATATTTTTTTTATGTTAGTTAATGGTGTATGATAAAAAAAAATTAATGGAGAATAAGCTCTATGATTGCAGGAGTTAGAAGGATGTATTGTAAGTTTTAGATGTATTAGCCATTTCTTTATTTAAATTTCCAAGTTGAATGAGTGTAGTTATTGTTTAAATTGACATGATGTTTGCATGATTAAATAAAAGACCCCGAAAGGTATATCACTTCTCACACCTCATATTTTATTTAATGAATGATTGATTAAATAGCGTGCCTAGACTTTAAATAGAATTCGCCTCAAGTTTATTATTGCTAGATAGATTGTGTATGTTAGCTCTCTCGCACGCTCGGAAATTTAAGGTTAATCAAGGTCTTGTCTAAATATTAGATTTATTCGGTTGTGCATGGTGAAAGGCCACTAATGATCGATTGTTGTTCATTTATTTGTGTGCCATGCAAATGTTGATCTATTGATTGCTAATTTTTGCTTGCATTGAAGGTTTGTGTTACGTGTGTCGGTTGGTGTTGTTGTGCTTGGTTGATTTGATGTTGTATTTTATCTTAGTATGTGTTGTCTTGCTTATGTTGGGAGCGATGTAGACACCTCCTTGTTCCTTAAAACAGTCGCCAACCTTGAGACCTTAAATAGTTAAAATCGATGGGAATCTGAGCTTGAACATTGTTTATATATCCTGGAGGTCCTAACCTTGCAGGGTAGGATGGGCGGGTAGTTGTTTTTATTTTCATCTCATTGATTTTCATATGTCGCTTCCAACTGCATGATGTACTAGTATGCTAGGTTGTTATGTTGTTTGTTGCCTGAATTGTGTGCATTGTGTTTGTCGTCGAGTTGTGTTGATTGACTGTTGTCGTTGTTACCTTCCTACTTATAAAAACAAATGCACTTGTTATGCATCGCATGTTGTCATAACAACAAGACTCATTACATCCCGCAACTTAATCTTAGGTAGTCCTTATGTCAAAATTATGTGTTGGTAGGAGGTGTGGTGAAAATATACTTAGAGATAAAATAAAACATGTAATCAATGAGACATTTCTTCTTATCATGTGGACATAGAAAGAATGGATTGGAAATCCTCAATGTTGTAGTATCTTGCTGGCCCTCAACCTCAATCCAAGAAAAATTATTTATCACAGGGTGATAAAAAAACCCCATAACTTAATCCAAGTATCATGCTCAATTATGATATTTTTCTCAAGTTCCATGCTCAATTATGAGATTTTTCCAACTCACTGTGAACTTTCTTTTCAGTTATGAGTTTATTCTCAATTATAAAATAATTCTTATTTCATAATTATGAAATTGTGACAAAATAATTGTTTCCTTGTGAAATAATTATGAGAATTTAACTCAATTATGTAATTCTATCCTCATAACATCTAATAACATGCTTTCACATCCTATTGTGGAAAATAAAAGTATAACAAGAAGTCAAGATAAATCTGAATCTATGTGATTCACATGAAAAAAAGAAAACATCTAAGCTATGCAGACATAAAGGAAGTAAAATAACTATGCTAATATTATTCCTAAACTATCCTAGACTTGTTGAAACAAGGCTAGGTGTAATTGTAGTGTTAGTGAATCTAGTCAAGTAACACCAAACTTGTGACCACATGTTCATTGAAAGCCAACTTTAGAGAATGAAGCAGTGAGGGATGAAAGATAGGAAGAATTGACTGAAGCAATTTTCCACACAGTAGGTTGAATTCGGTGGCATTATGATTCATGGTACATGTATACCTATAGGATTCCTCCAACCATGACTCAATTCTGTTATAGAAGCTACAATGATCATCATATGACTGTTGGGAGGAATTAGAAAGTGAGTGATGCACCTGATGAGATTCATAAATGAAATTTGTGTGTAATGTATCTTTTGAGTGGGTACCATCATTCATACCAGGGGTTGGAGTAATACAATAAGGACCTGACATAACCATCAATTGAAATTGGAATGCCTCATTATCAATGCGAATCTCCCTGGGTCCAAATTTCACATACTCCGCATGCTAAGAGGAGAGATGATAACTTATTGTTCGATGAAAACATTGAGTGAAAGATGACTTCAAATATTTTCCTATGACATCAACAAAATCATGTGAAGAGTTTTGTATAATCAAAATAGAATCCAAGGACGAGTGACGTGTCCACCCCTGAGGATTAATAGATAATTATAGATCAGATTTAGTTGACAATGTCTCATATAAGCTCGATATTTCCTGTGATTCGTATGATTATGGGTTGTTGGTTCGTTGTGGCTTCTTGATGAGGAACCAAAAATTCATCGTGCTCTGCATACTTTAGATTTTGTGTTGTTAACATATGTGCATTTGGATCATAAATCTATATTGCATGGGACTGATGAATGATAGGTTGATACTCACATTCAATTCTAGAAGAACAAAATAATTACCAAAAACAGAGTCGTCATGATCAGATTATGATTCAACATTTTCCATAAATTCAAATTGTGAAGGATTGATAACATTATGCATCATGGATGGAAACTCATCAAGAAGGAATTCTTTTTCAAGTTCAATCTCATGTGAGTGATTATCATCAAATAGATTTGTATAGGGAGAATGAAGATATTTGGATTTTGAAAAAGATGAGATTTTTTGAATAAGAGATTTGTCATAGACAAAAGTATGTTCATGATTTTATGAAGGCGAGACAGTAAATGGTTCACACTTCGAGGCTAAGGGGTATAAATATTTTTATAAGAATTCTCACATAGATGTGTCAGAGTGTTGGTTAGAGATCGTGTACCCTGCATGTAATATGCTCAAATTTTAGAATATTAAATTCTAAGCGAACTTGGAAATAAACTTTCATTTTTGGAAAATTCAGATTTGGAAATTATTTACCATTTATGGAAAATCCGAATTTGGAATCTTGATTGTTGTAATTAATTATTTGACGATTGTTGAGAAAATATTTGACTTTCCTAACTTTCCTATTTTATTTGACACATGTGAAAGACAAACTTTTAATAAATTAAATGCTGGAAGACAAATGGAATAACCAGGTTAAAAATAGCTAACCATGACTCCATGATTGGGGAATAGGTTTGAGTTACCTCAAGGATGATTTTTATAAGTGGAAAATGTGTAATTTGACAATTAGCTACCCCTAAAAATTAGGGATTTGTAAAGCAGAGAATTTCCCAAGGAGGGAAGGAAAGACCTAGGCACAAGGATGCATATAAAAACAACATATGGAGGAGGCAGGATGTTGCTTAGTATGTTGGGAAAATAAACTATTTTTTTTTATGAGAACTCTTAGTGTGAGGCAAAGGAATTTATGATATATGGATGGTGACTATAGCTAAGGAGGATCATTCAGTTTGCCCTTATGGACTCATGGTCAGGCTAGGGGGTGAACAGGGCAAGTGAACTTGGTTGTTTTGTTCTATGGATGGGTGGAACGCGGTTGTTTTGTTCTATGTATCTTGGCTTGCATTCCTTGTTAATGTTATGGTTATGATTTTTGTTTGTTAGGAATATGATGGCTTAGTATAGTTAAAGGATATTGAATATATTGTTTATTTGAAATGTCATGGTGGTACATACATATTGAATTTCCATTTAAATATGTACATACACAATTACCACAGAGAATAGATAGAACGAATAACAGTCCGAAGACATTCTTCATTACCATAGAAATATAGTGATGAATTCAAATAATCTTGAAAAAGAAACCATTGTACTCAATCGATCATTGATCAAATATTACAGTTGGAGTACCATAGATCAAAGACTCGACAACATTTTTTATTGTAAACAAAGTGTTAAGAAGTATGCACAGAGTCTGTATGTAATCGAAGCAATGCACGCATAGATCAGAACTCAAATACCTTTCAAGCAAGATGTTTCCTTCATCTAATTACCTTGATTTGCACAACTAACAAACAAAGAAAAACGAGGGTTTAGTAAACTATTCTAGCATTTTAATGGAAATCAAACAAAAGAATAATCCAAGGAAGAAACTTAGCTTGAGTTACAAATTAGATCAACGGTTAGCATTAACTTCGACCTTCAACACTTTGGGTGATTTTTTATGCTAGAAACTGGTTTCCCCAAAGTACATACTCCCGAAGTGATGTAACCTACTGAGGTCATTGTTGACTTGGAATTGGCCGAGTGGTTGCCACGTGTCACTTAGATTCATTACTTACATGTACCTGAAATGCCAATTTCCTCTTGACACTTGTCATCATCTAATTGTGCCACATGTACTTGTTGACGTGGTCTGTTGATGTAGATCTCATGTCGTGGCACATATCTTCCTCCTGGATCTAATGACTGTGATCAGTTATAGATCAATGGTCTATATTCTTTTCAGCCTTTGGGAATTTGGGTTATCCATTCCCAATTCTCAATTCTGCCGAAGTAAGATTCCCTAAATAAAACTTGAGCAACTTGAATTCATCCAATGGTTCATCTTTGATGGAAAAAGGTTCGAGTGGTGGCACAAGGTAGTTAAACTTGGAAAAGAAGTTAGTTAGTTTTGGGCTGCATTAAATTTGATCACGATCTATCAATATTGATGGCCAGGAGGCATTGCGGAGATCGAAGTTGCAAGAAAAATAATTTTACAGGGCAGTCTCACAATCCAAACCATGGTTTCCTAGAAGGGGTACGCGCCAGCATGGGAATAATTACGGAACGATCGGTGGTTTACTCGAAAACCGTCAACCCATGTCCCCATAACTTGAAAAGTACTAAGTTCATGTGACATTTTCAGTATTCATTAGTTCAATCATGGAGACTGTGGGCCCCAATGGATGTGTGGTACCTGATCCCAAGGTCTGGAGACTTGGTACTCTGGAGGAATTGTGTTGTAGTTACGTTGAGTCAAGAACTCCCATAGAACGGGGATAATATTGACCATTGATCTGGAGAAGGTACGTGGCAACCAATACCATAGTCTAGAGACTGAGCACTCTGGAAGTTTGGAAAGTATGGACAACCCAAAACTTATGAAGCCTAGAGTTCCATAATAAATCCAAACCGTCGGTTGTTGAGGGAGCCATGGACTGTTGATCCAACCCAATTTGCGAAGTTCTCCAATTCGGTGTTCGGGAGAAATAAGGCATGAAGTAGCAAGAGCTTCTGAAGCCGAAGTTACGAAGCCTCGAAGCTCTCAAGGCTTCAGATAAGCACCTATCCTATAGAATAGGGTCATAGCACATGGTCACATGCAATTGAGGGATGAAGAAAAAGGGGTAGTTCCCAAAAAATGTGTTAAATAAGGGAAAAGAGGTTACGAAGGAAGCCCGGGGGTTTTGTCTAGTTTGAAATTGCATCAAAAGAGGTACTAAAGACCTGGAAATTTTTTGATAGGGTCCAGAAAAGATCTAAGAGCCATTTTCTTAGAGGAAAGAGATCAACTAGACAAGGAATGCAATAGATAAAAAGCACAAGTTTTAAAGGATCATAGCTTTCTTATCAAATATTAGAATTGAGCAAGGAAGCAATCATTGGAAAGATCTTGGAAATAGGATTACAGGTATTCATCCATATTTGAGGATTGAGGAGCTCAGATCACAGAAAGTCAAAGATGATATTTTTGGTGATCATAAAAGGAAAAGTTGTGCATATAATACCAAAATGGTATACTGTGGTTCTAGCTAGCAAAAATTGTTGTACGTCCATTCTTAGATGTAATGGTTACATTTA